>CM031624.1:5394606-5419606 GCA_018398815.1 Conus ventricosus | reverse complement strand
GAGAGGAGAGAGAGAGTTGATGTCATAGAGAGAGAGAGAAGGAGAGAGAGAGAGAGGAAGATGAGAGAGAGGGGGAGGATTGAGAGAGCGAGAGAGAGAGATTACCGGAAAAACAAAATCAGAAGAAATATTCAAGACAATAAGAAAGACAAGAAGGAAGGATGGATCGGGAGAAACAAACCACGAAACAGAGGAAGGAAGAAAGATAGAGAGTGAAGTAAGGGAAAAAAAGAAGGTAGAAAAAAAATTTTTAAAAAAAGAAAAGAGAGAAAAAAGGGAGGGAAAGTAAAGAAAAAAAACGGCAAAGAAATAAATGAAAGGAGAAACAAAGAAAGAATGAAAAAAGACAAAAAATGAAGGAAGAGAGTAACATGGGTTAAATGAGAGAAAAGGGGAACCAAATGTGCACAAATGAAGGGAGAACGATGAATAAAAGGGAGAAACAAAGTTTAAAAAAAAAGGAAAGGGAAATGAAAACGAAGAAAAGAAAAGAAAAAAAAGAAAGAAACAATGTGATGAAAGAAAGGCAAATGGAAACAAAGAAAAAAATAAAGGAAAGAGAAAACAAATAAAGAAAAGGCTAAAGAAAGAAAGAAAAAAGAAAAAAGGACAAAACAAACAATAATGAAAAAGAAGGAATAATAAAAACATAACAAATAAAGAGATAAACAAATAAACCTAACAGAGGAAAGAAAGAAAGAATGAGCAAGGAAATAAAGGAAAGGAAAAAAAGAAATAAGACAAGGAAAGAATTAAGGAAATTTGGATGAAATAATGAAACGAAGGAGGAAATAAAATAAATACGAAAGTATGTTAAAGGCAGAAAGAAAGAAAAAAAGAAAGAAAAAAAGAAAGAAGAGAGTAAGAAAACAAAGGAGAACGAAAGAAAGAGAGTAAAATTGAAAAGACAGAAAAAAAAGTGAAAAGTAAGATGAAAGAAAAGAAGGAAGAACAAAGACCGAATGAAGAAAGGGGGCAGAAAGGCCCAAGACAGGAGAAATGAGCGCCGCCGCAAGCAGAACGCAATGGCCCGGGGGCTCGAGCCCAAAGTGTGCCAGTTGAGCAAGCGAACGGTCGTACCCAGTGGCGATTTCGTCAGCTCCAAGGAAAAACCCTGGACGCTTTCCAGAGCAGAATCTTTCCCCCTTCTCCCCTCCCCCCCCCCCCCCCCCCCCCCCCCCCCCCCTTTTTTTGTTTTTTGTTGTTGTTTTTTCTTTTTCCTTCTCGAACTAGGTCATTTTGCAGTTGGAACTCCATAGTTTTGCTTGCGCTTTCTCCATTCTAAACACTTTCTATTTATTCGTTTTTTTCCGCTGCCTTTACTTCTTCTTCGTCCCCCTCCCTCCCCTCCTCTTTCTCGGCTTGTCTTTGCCACCTTTCATAGCTAACATGTTTTCATTCATCCATCCTAACCTTGTTACAAACTTCATCTATGCTTTTCCCTTTTGTCCACAATGAATTTCCCTCCCGTTCATGCGTGTCTGGGGCAGGTGGGGTTTTTTGGGTTTTTTTTGTGTGGTGTGGTGGGGTGTGTGTGGTGTGGTGTGGTGTGTGTGTGTGTGTGGGGTGTGTGTGTGTGTGTGTGGTGTGTGTGTGTGTTTTGTGTGTGCGTGGTGTGTGTGTGGTGTGTTGGTGTGTGTGTGTGTGTGGTGTGTGTGTGTGTGGGGTGTGTGTTGGAGGAGAGAAGAGGAAGGAGAGAGGAGGGGAGAAAGGAGAGACGAGGAGGAGAGAGTGTGTGTCTAAGCGTGAGCGCGGGGCCGCATGCTTGTGTGTGTGTGTGTGGTGTGTGTGTGTGGTGTGTGTGTGTGTGTGTGTGTGTGTGTGTGTGTGTGCTTACTGTACCGTACACTTTCAAAAATAATCGGATCAAACAGGTCGAGAGCTTTCAGAAGCCTGCATCGTTGGTCAGACAATTTGAACAACTCTCAGAGGCGCACCTCAATTGCATGACTCGCGAAAGTGCGTGGTTTTCCCGTCTTCTCAATTCAGCTCACAGCGAACTCAAACCCTGGCAGGAGCCAGTCATAGGTCGAAAAATCCCACAAATCAATGGATCGATAGGAATCGAACCCCCGACCTCCCAGCTGGATCCACGACGCTGCCCCTTCGCCACGGCGGCTGATCATGGCGAGATTTTTTTTTTCCCAAATCCGCTTCGGGGGTCCAGCGTTTTGCAAAATACATGAAGATGGAATATATCAGAACATGCAGAGCTTTATCTTATGATTCGTGGTGATGTTCTGTCCATCAGACAGGGTTTGGTCTTCACGGTGCTGTTGTCGTCTTTGCTGCCTTAGAGACTATTTCTGGTCGAGGACCTTCATTACTAATGATGAATCTTAGTATGTAAACTGTTGAAGAACAGTTTCTGGCTTCTGTCCACGGACAGTTATTCCAGTACTGATGGAGATGTTGTGGCTTGCCATCTGCATCAGCTGGTGTCCTCAATGCTGACGTCCATGCCATAATCCTCCTGGTGTTTTATCAAGTCTTTTGGGAAAGCTGGGCGAGTTCTCGTTCTTGACTGCCTGCCAAGGTTGAGCAAGGTAATGTTGCTTATAGCCCAGCCGACTGCAAAGGGCCATATCAGGGCGTTACCGCATTGAAGTCAATCCATAAGTCATCCATTCACACAACCCTTTAAGATACACCTAAAAACACACCCGAAATTTGTTGTTTATTCATTTTTTCGTTTTATATATCACCTGACGAAGACCTAAGAGGTCGAAACGCGTTGTGTTTTGTCTTGTGACTCGTTTGTCCACGTTCTCTGGGCGGTTCGCTAACATTTAAGATTTGTTTAGATTTCCGCCTGCAGTCGTCTCGCTTTGCAACTAGATCTATTTTGATTCATACTGACTGCTACCCTTCGTTGTTTTTATTTCGTTTAGCATCAGTGTGTGCATTGTTATCGTATATACCTTTCGAAATTTATACTGTTAATCATTGACCCTATTTCGTTTAACATACGTTCTAAGTCGTGTGCGTTGCGATCGCAATCGGCACTCCTGACCTCTTAACTCACTTCTTCTCTCAAACCAACTCTACAGTAAGAACCTAAATCAGAAACAAATCCCGGCCCCCCCCCCCAATTCCTCTTAGTAAAATGCCTTTTCAAAAAGTAAAATTCTTTTTTTCCCACCATCATCCAGCCTTTTGCACTAGGATATGCTAAAAACATTTTCAGAAAACGAAATCGCATCCCATTCAACTTTCAAAAAAATGCTTTCGACGCGAATCACCCCTCGCCTTCTCACTTTCTCACACCCCATCCGTCTTCATAATACCCGCTCTTCCCATTCCCTACAAGAATTCTACCCCAGCCAGCCGCAGACTCAGTTGGCACATTCAAAACACTAAATTTACCCCTGGAATCTCTCTCCCGTCTTTCTTCAACATTTCAAAAACAAACCACATTCATCATGCCCTTTAGCCACGCTTCAAGACTCAGACAGCTCACCCATACACAAACCCCAGCCATTTCCATGTTGTCTGACGAAAATTTTGCAGGGTGATTTTTCTTTAAGGGCTTTTTTTTTTGACAAAATGGTTGTTTTTGTTAGAAGAGGGGAATTCTTTTAAAAGGTTAAGCAAGCAGTTAAAAATCTTTTTTTCTTTTAATTAAAGAGCCGAAAACTTGAGTTTTCACAGTGGGACGGTTTTTCCTTTTATTTTTCTTAATGATTTTCCCACACTTTTTTTTGGGAAGTTTTTGTGCAGCCTGGAGCAGAACCTTTCAGGCCCCGACGTTTATATTTAAAAAAGTGTGTCTCGATTTGGCACGGGTTTCGGGGATGGGCTCGAGGCGGGGGAAAAAAGGTGTTGGATCCGACGGAGGGGTTTTTGAAAAAAAAAATTTGTTGGCATCCCCAGGGTGTTTTTGGTTTTTGGGTTTGCGGGCCTGGAATACGGGTTTAGCACATTTGTACATGTTACAGAGATTCTGCTGGGTTTTGGAATCTGAAGAAAACAGTGTCCTGGGAATTTTTGAAAAGGGCTGCAAATAGAACCCCCGTTTTCTTCTTATAATTTAGGTTGAGAGACAGAGCGTTTTTCAGTTAAAAACGGGTTTTAAAGGAAAGGGGAAAGGTACTTCCCTCGAAACGGGACGGGCCCCTATAGTCCAGGACCAGCGAGGGGTTTACAATGCAAACAAACACGAAAGTGAACCCGTGGGAAAAGTGGGGGGTAAGGCAGATCCGCGTTCGACAACACAAACCAAAAACCAAAGGACACCCCAAAAGAGACCTTGGAGACAAACACACACCCCAAAGAGGAGGGCCCTTAAAGTCACCCAAAAGCAAAAAAGTGAGGAAGTTCTCCTATCAGACGACAAAGGGCCGCGACAAACCCGGGCAGAAAGGGGGAGAAAAAGAGAAAAAGATTTCAGTCTTGTGGGAGTGCCTGCAGCTACAGCCGAAGGGGGGCAGAGCGACAGGAAAAACAGCAAGTTTTTTGTTGAGAAGGGCAACACCACCCCACAGTCCCAAAGTGGGTGGTTTTGAGGTTTTGAAAGATTAAAGCCAGAAAAAGTGAAGGTCTTCTGGTTTGAATTGATTTTCCGAAGAGCCCGATGGGGAATTTTTAGAGACACGAAGCTGAGCTCTTCGAGTTGGAATTTAGTCCCCGGGTATTCCCCATGGTTACTACTTCCAGGTCAGGGGCGAAAAAGGGGAGAGATCGGTCAATTTCCCCATAAGTCCGCTTCCAATGGAGGAATTTAATGCAGTTTCACGGACTGTGTTGGTCTTTGGGCCCGCTGGCAGACTTGCCAAAGGTGAAGAAGGTTGGGTTTGGGAGACGGGGGGTTTCTTCCTCAAACTAAATCTCCACACTGGGGAATCCCCGCCCCCACGGCACGTACGAGGAGTTCGGGCGGGGTGCTGGTTTTTTTTTCGCCAGCGCAGATGTTGTAGATGTGGGCAGGCTGGGGGGTGGCGGATTTTTTGCCTCCCCCCGAGCATTCACTTTGGGTTGGAGGTGGTGGGGCCTCTTTCCACCAGAGTTTTCAAATTCTTCCTTGCAATGTCTTAGAAAACTGAATTCATCAGGGCGGCAGAGATGACGAGTGGGGAAAGTGGGAACGTCTTTACGGCCGAAGCATTGAAAACTGTTGGCGTTTACTACCCCAAAAACCCCCTTTGCGGGCCCCAAAAAAAAGAGATTTTCTTTTTTGTTTTGATGCGTTTTATAGTGGATTCCGAATCCAAAGGGACAGTACTGAAGAGGAGGGATGGGTCGGCCACCGCGTTTGCACAAGGCCGGGTCTTTAACGGCCCCTCATGGGTTCCTTGCAGCAAACACCGCACACCTCCTGCCCAGAAAGCGGCGTTGACATGGCCAAACCCCTGGCCGAAGCACCTAAAGGGACGGAACATAAACTGAACCCGGACGTTCAGGTAGCCGACTTTGTGACTGGAGGGAGACGGGTTGCAGAAAAGTCAAAAGAGGGTGTTGGTTTATTCTTCGCCTGATGAAGACCCAAGTGTTGAAATGCATCGTGTCTTGTCTTGTGCTTTGTTGTCAATGTCATTGGCGGTATGTTCTAAAACTCTATTCAATCTTGCTTCGTTCGCCCTTCAGTCACTCCCGTTTTTGAAAAAAAATACTAATGAAAAATAGAAAATGAGAACATTCTTTTGAATTTCAAAATGGGGGAACAAACCACTAATCCTTTGTAAACCCTCAATGTATCCAATATTTCAGATCATTTTTCAGTTCAAGCAAAAACTATTTATATAAAAGAGGGTTCAAAACAAAACTTTAAAAAAAATTGAGGGAGAGCTACAGAGAGGTTCAAAAGTCAGTGTCCACCACTTTGACACACGTGTTTGCACTCACATCGTTCAGAAACTCAGCATGCTAACTCCTTGCACATGCATCTTCTCTACTCCACTCGTACAAAGGAGCACTAACATGCTGAAGTAAGTTTTACAAACTCAATATTTAATATTCACCCAATCCAAAGTGAACAAGTATTAAATACAACACAACAATAACAATTCCGTTCTTTTCAGTGTTTCATTCTTATAAAAAATACAATTCCAAACATTACATTTCTTCTTTGCACAACAGACTAATAGGTTTGTTGGGATAAGAATCCATCTTTCGGACTTGCAAGGGGAGGCTGCTAACTAGTGGCTGGATGCTGAGGTATTCTCTAGGAAAACAAGCACGACACCTTACCCTAGCAGACTTCTGCCTGCAACTACATCTGAGACCACTCACAAGGTCACTTGTACATCCCTGACTCTCAAAGGTCACAAGACATTTCGGATCTCATACAGGTCACAGGGCCCAGGTCCATTGTATCCAACCCCCAAAGGGGTTGTTTATACCTACCGGGCGCTGCTAACAGACCGAATCCTAGTCCACAGGAATCAAAGTCCCCTAACCCCCAAGGTAACAAATCCAAATATCTTTCCGTCTGTGTTCCTTCACCATTCCCGGGTCCTGTTTCATCATGTCATTTACTGACTGACAAACCAAAAGGGACTTCACATCTTAAATCCAACCTCAGCGTCCAATCCAATCAAAACGCGTTTACTTATTTAGTGTCAATCCATGACTTGATTTTTCCATACAACTGCACAGACAGTGTGGCTCACAGCCACAAAAGCATCTGTTCACCAAAAAACCCTTAAAGTTTTTCCCATATCATTCAACGCTCACGTCAAATACGTCGCCATCCTCATAACTTTCATGACCACATTGTCCAAATTGAGCTTGTCAAGACAGTAACTGACTTTAATAATGAATTGCAAAGTCCAAAGAATGCGGATGCACTTGATAGTTTGATGTGATGTGTTAGCATTTCTCTTTAAAAATAAAATAATCTGTACAAAGAAAAAAGAAAAGAAAAGAGTGTTTTGTAGCAATTATCATTATTATTTTTGTTTTCTAACTTTCAGTGTCACTCACAAAATGACGCAAGAAAACGTACATTGTCACGCTGACATAACTCATACAAAGTTCTCAGTGCTTAAAAGTCCAGGCACGTATTTCACAAGAAAATGAAAGTTAAACAATAGGTATTCAACTTGAATGAGTGAAAGGATTTTAAAAAAAACAGTCTTTTTGGAATATTAAAGCGACACAAAAAGTCCGTCCATGAGTTACTTATCATTTCAGTATTCAACTACCATGCAAGATGTAATCTACTTACCGTACATGCTTTTGAGAAAAGAAAAAAAACAATCTTGTTCATCATGCTAACACACTAATGTTCGAAGAACATAAAAGTTTTGAAAATACCAAAATTTAAAGCTGTAAACTTTGAATAATTTTTCGACCGCAAATGCTTCATTTCAGATCTGTCTTTTACAGAATGTCGGTCAACAATAGACGATAAACATGCGAGTGAACTCAAACACTTGAACAATCACGTTTCTGAACAGGACACATTGTCCTGAAAGTTCCAAGCGTGTGACCTTCACCCCTATCACGTGAACCAGTCCACTTTATTTGAACAAACTGATTTTTTTCGTTTCCGTTCCTTCGATATAACCAACGACACTGTTCTCCGATGCACTGCACACAACGGAATTCCATTATTCTCTCTGGCCACAAGTGTCCCTTAAACAGTAGTTTTACTTTTTATCAGTCATTCGGTCCCGCAGATACGGCTGTGAAAAGGTGACGATTATATCACAATCAGCTTGAATAAGCAATCAACTGAAAGCTAGTGTCCATGTCCCAAAACCCTTTTCCGTATCATGACTTTCACCTAGCCTAGGAAAATGGTCCTCCTTGTGAGTGTGACCACCGACAGATGAATTGAAACGTGTCTCGGTGCTCTGCCAGCTCAATCACTGGGCACACACTGGGCAAAGAGGACATCCACACCAGCGTTTATCAGCTTCCACACACTGGCAAAGAGGACATCCCCACCCGCGTTTATCAGACTCCACACACTGGCAAAGAGACATCCACACCAGCGTTTATCATGCTCCACACACTGGCAAAGATACATCCACACCACGTATCACCTCCACACATCTGGGCAAAGAGACATCCACTCCAGCGTTTATCAGCTCCACACACCTGGCAAAGAGACATCCCCACCAGCGTTTATCCACCTCAACACACTGCATAGAGACATCCACCCCAAGCGTTTATCAGCTCCACACACAGGGCAAAGAGACATCCACAACCAGCGTTTAATCGCTTCATGTGCCTGGGAAGGAGTGGTGGCTGGCAGGGATGGAGGGGAATGAAGTAGTGGAGAAGTGGGGGGGGGGGGGGGTAGAGATAACACAGCTTCACAACAATACGTTGAATAAACGTGTTGACGCAAATAATCTCTCTCTATCTCTCTCACCACTCTCTCTCTCTTCTCTCTACTCTCTCTCTCTCTCTCTCTCACTCATCTCCAACCACATCTCTCTCTCTCTCTCTCTCAATTGAATAATATATCGTTTTCTTGTTTTCTGACACATAATTCATTCATTCTCTCTCTCCTCACACGCTCTTCTCTCCTCTCTACTCTCCTCTCTCTCTCTCTCTCTCTCAGTCTCTCTCTCTCTCTCTCCTCCAGAAAATGTTGTATTCAACAAGAACAACGAAACAAAGCTCCACGTAACAAGAGTTGGAAACCGCTTTCCCCCTCATTTTTCCACGCTGCCTGCGGAGCTTCAAAATGGTTTTTGTAGCATGTATACCAGCACACAACGACACCTCGACCCAACTGCGTCATAACCGCCAAAAGACAAACATCCATGGGGAAGTGGACCTTGGAAATACATAATACGTTTGACACGGTCACGATTTATAGGAGAAGTGGTAAGTGCTGTTTGCCTGCTTGAGCTTGTGATCTGGGCCAGTGTTGTTGTCGGGCGGGAGAAAGGGGTATTCTTGGAAATCGCAGGGAGAGAGAGGGTGAGATGTTTGTTTTGCAGTTTTAACGGGAACGGGGGAGGAATATATTTTTGTTATTTTCATTGGTCCCTCCCCCCCCTCCCCCAAACCCGAAGGACATGAAATGTAGATTCCCCCCAGGATGAATTCCCTGACGAAGGGATCCCATTGTGCTCGAAATAGATCGGGAAGTGTACAGTTTTTTAAATCTACTGTGGTGTGTGTGTGTGTTGTGTGTTGTGTGTGTGTGTGTTGTGTGTTTGTACTATCTATCTATCTCTCTAAGCATCCATCCATTCCCTTCATTTACCCATTCATCATCTTCTAACTTGCCCCAACAACTCCCTGTTTATCACTCTGTTTGCCTGTTGTACACACACACAATCACACACACACACACACACACCACACACACACACACACACACGACACACACACATACACACCCACACACACACACACATACACACACACACACACACACTCACACACACACACACACACACACACACACACTCACACACACACACACACACAAACCCACACACACAACAACACACATCGCAACACACCTCTGTTCTCTCTCTCTGCCCTCTCTCTCTCTCTCTCTCTCTCTCTCTCTCGACTCTCTCTCACTCTCACTCTCTCTCTCTCTCTCTTTCTCATACATAAACGCACATATTGGAATATACATGTGGTGTATGTTTTGAATCTATTCAATTCTCCTCTCCTCATCTCTTCTCTCACATCACTCTCTCGCTCTCTCTCCTCTCTATATATATATAAATAATAATATATATATATATATAAATATAATATATATAAATAACATTCATTATTATTATATGTTATGAAAAAACCCAATACAATTTAGATGTAAAGATACAAGGATGGCAGGCGGATTGATGGTAAAAAAGGGTGGATTAATGTTTATTTTTTGCAATAGAATACAACTGAAAACAAATCACAAATCAACCGTAGTATCCAAAAACAAAAAACATGAAGAACTTTTTCACAATGCCAGACACCAATAGAGATCAAGACTAAGAGTCATAAATGTGACACTGCGGGAAAAACAAACACACAAAAAACACAACACAAAAAAATAAAAAAAAAAACGAAACCTCAACAAACATACAAACAAAGCAAAATGTGCAATCCATTGATTTAAGACACTACAAGATCTTTAAAATTTTGTTTGGTTATAAAACAAACGAAAAACAAAAACACACATCACAAAAATAAAAATGTGCAAACGAAAAACACAACTGTATATATTTAAAGAAAATGTAAGCGAAAGACGCTGTGATGCGATCGGGGGCTATGCACATCAGTGGAGATGTGCCCACAAGACCTCAACCAATGAAGAAAGAACAAGTTCGGTCCATTATATGAAAGCTTAGCAGCTGTGCGAAGAAAACATTTGCTAAATAAAAAAATTATCCATTCTCTGCAGTAACAACCCAGTTTACTATTTCCCTCGTAATTATCACATCTGTCACGCAGTGAGACTTGTTTATGTCCTTTATGTCTCCTTTCTGTCATTTACATTAGAAACATCAACAAGTTTCATAAGAACACCGTTTTCTGTTAAATTCCATGTACTCTTCATTTCTAAACAATGAGTATAGGTTTTCACGCTTATATCTGTTGTTATGTATCTCTCAAAAAGTGTTTGATAGTAGTTTTAATTTTGTGATTCTGCATCTGTATATAATGTATTATCCCATAAATAATGTGGTCAAACACCTCATCTGTTTTCGTATGTTCTATCCGTGTCCAAACAGAACTCACTCCCGATCAAAATCATTCTGGATTGCAATGTTCACATTTTTTTATACTTCAATATTTTATCCAATTCCCCCCAGAAGTTTTGCAAACTGACATTGCCATAGGTACATATTGGATTGAATCGTGTCAGTTTTCGCGAGATGTACGCTGATCGATGACAAAAATTCCCACATCTTTAAAATTGTAATTTGTAACAAGAATATAATGAAAATGTCTTATTTGGAACCATTTTAGTTTAATTTCTGTAACTTGTTTTACCTTGTTTTAATACTTGCTCCCAAACTGTTAACAGCTTGAATTCTTTTCTCCCATTTTTGCAAAGGAGCTAAATCCAAAGAGGTTTATTTTTTCATGAGAGTGCGTAGAAGGTTTTCGATCCTTTTAAAATCCAGCATGCATTTGGTCTTTGATTATAGTTGTTCGTTATATTACTATTTGTACTTCTTAAATAACTTTTTATTTGATATACATCCCATGTAATACAGAATAATTTACTTTAATATCATATTTTTCAGAAGCATTTTGTATCGAAAAGCTTCCATCTTCATTGACAACATCTTTAAGTAGCGTCTTCAGCATTGCTATCCATTTTTTAAAATTCATGACATCATTAAATTCTAAACTTATCAATACAAAAAAACGGCTTGATAATACCTCACGCGAATTAATTGAATTTTACCTGATCTGCAAAGTTCACATAGAAGTGAAACATCTTACCAAAACACATTATCTTCTTTTAATTGTGAACTTCTTCTTAGGCTCGTAAACGTCACGTAATGTCTGTTTCTGGCCAACATAGCACTTTAATATCTTTTTATCCATTTTGGTTTGTCATTATATACTTTTTTTACCACATGTAATTTTTTACGGCTTTAATTGTACAATACGGCATTCAAATTCATTCCATGTTTGCTCCTTAACATTACTGGCGATAATTCGTTTGCTACTACTGATATACTACTACCATTGTACAGTAACGAAAACAAGCATCAGTCAATAACAGTTACAATATATATGTATAGACCCACATTTCCCCTTCTCCTACTGCACACGTATGCGTGCACGTACATAAAGCTTCACAGACAAAACAAATAAAACCTAAATTCTCTCTCTCTCTCTCTCTCTCTCGCTCTCTCTCTCTCTCTCTCGGGTCAGCGGCAAGATGTCGAACTGTACAACATCGCCTACAGCCAGCTTGCAACAATTTTGTGAATATTGATAGCCATAGAAATTTGAATTTGATATTTTAGTGTCCAGAACAGGTGTGGAAGTGAGTCGGATAAGGAAGTCACGTAAAAAGGATCGACCTACCTTTGGAGGGCAAATTGGCCATTTTTTGTGGTGTCGTGAACTCAAGCAAGAAATCCCCATGCGTGCAAAACGAGGATTTTCAAGTGGGTGGGGGGCTTCGCTTGTTGTGTCACTGTCCGTGAACTGTGTAACTGCGTAACTCCTGCCTGTTTGGGGTGTTTGCTGGTATGGAGTCTGAAAACGAACATTGAGGTGATGCTGGAATTAAGAAATGTCTGTTGGAGGAAGGAAACAGTGACGGAGTGATAACCGTGCCGTGTGTCAGTGAACTAGGTCATGACATTGTCATGCGGAGTACACACCAAATCACAACAGTCACCGCCTACAGTTCCAGCACTTGTACAGCGTGTGTGATCAACGTGTGTTTCTCAGCCATGAAACTGCTGCTAATGGCGACATTGAACAGAACCCCCGGACTCTCCAGACAAACAACGCATTCCGACACGACAACAGAAATGGGTGCCACCGCTAGATCTCTTCCTGCTGACGACACTCCAGCAAAAAGTCTCTGAGCGCTTATTTCCGACTTAAAAGAAGAAAACACCCCACCGTGAACAGCAAACATGAACAGAACGAGTCAATTAAAAGTGATCTTGTTGATATAAAATCACAGTTAAACAGTGTCAATGAAAACTGTGAAGAAATAAACAGACGGTGTGACATACTTGAAATGCATCAACGACTGTCAGATACTGTGTCATCCTAACAAGAGTACATGATGAGTCATTTACAGAGACCACAGGCAGGGGGAGGAGACAAACACAATTGAAACATCGGTCAGTGATTTGAAGGGAGTAAGTAGAAAAGATCACAGAAGAAATCGACGATAGGAGGGATCTCTAGAAAGACAATTAATAATGAATGGCTCTCCCACAATAACAAAACCCCAGAGAGGAACTAGACCGCGTGTGCCAAGATAGTGTGTGACACACTGAACTCTGTGGAACAGGACCAGGACAAGGACACCACAGGAACACATTGGGACAGAGTAGACAGTCCACGGGAAGGACAGACACAAACAATGCTCGTTAAATCGCGCACGGGAGAGACAAAATGTTTAATTATCAAGATCGTCAGCTTCGTTCTGAACTGAATAAGATTGTGTCAGAGCAGCGAACGATCTTCGAGGAGACAAGAACGGAGACAGTAGGCCAGAGCAAAGAATGATGGAAAGTCACGTATTTTGTGCGAGGGAAATTTGTAATTGGTTGCTAAAGACCAGCCGATCCTCGTAGTATGCTGAGGAGACAGCAGACTGCATGCTGAAGTCAACAATTCGCACGTTCAGAATGCAAACACCGGCGGCAGACCATCAGCCCAATGACAGACGAGACACCGTTTTGACGCCAGTGACGTGTCATCCAGCGGGGTGACCGAGCGCAGGACAGCAGTCAACCAGCGGCGCATATCCTCTTCACCTGCTGCTAAAAATAACCCTCGCACAGCGCACAGTGGCAACGCCCGGCGGGGACAACACAACAGAGGGAATGCACGAGTATCTGGGGCTCACGTCCTCGTGTCAGGTCTCCCCTTCACAGCGGCGGTATCCAAAGGCAGCCCCAGTGCCAGCCTCCAGTGCCATGCTAGAACCATACATCAACGACAAAATAAGCATTAGGCCACATCTAGCTTCGGAATGACTTTTTGAATTACAATGTTAAAATCTATTAAACAAATTGCATGAATGTTCTATTATGAATATATTAATTCCTTTGATGTTGTCTGTCTGACCGAAACCATTGTTGGTGCAAGCCTCGATTATGAACCATATTTCCAGAGTTTTACAAAATATTTTGCTCCGGCTAAAAAATAATACAGTGCACTGGGAAAACGCTGAGGAGTGTTAGTGATGGTAAACACACTTTGGAACCATTTGAAAAACAACTTAAGGATCGACTGCAGAAATGTTATTGGTACAAAAGCTATGATATAGACTGTCACAACACTGGAAAAAGATTGTATTAAATGTGGGTTGCTATGTGGTGTGCCAGAAGGAGGCCCATCATACACCCCATATTCAAGTAAAGGACGAGTTGTTGCTCTTGAAGAAAGCCTCTGTCAGATGTAATACGAGCTGACGATGTTTAGTCTCATGATATGTGGAGACCCGGCCCCCCCCAACCCACAATGCCAGAACGGGACGCAAACAACAAGGCAGGAAAACATGCTTATTAATCAGGCACTTAACCCGGTTGGACGATGAAAATGATGATGATGATAAAGATGATGATGATGATGATGATGATTTAAGAATGTTCGACAAAAGAAGTCGTTGTTACAAAATAACAAGTCGATTAAGACCAGTATTGGGAGATCATTGTTAGATTTGTGTTATTTGTTTGATCTGTAATATGCATGGTTATGTATAGTTGATGACAAAAATGGAATACTACATTTATTTCCCCACATGGGTGTAAGTGTATTGATTAAATATTTTGGTCCTCTTTCGTGAGCTAGAAGGATCTTGCATATGACAGTTTGGGACAGACTGTTTTCTTGGCACTTGCCTTAAAATAAATTAAGAATGTTTAGCGAAACCAAAAATGACAGGTCGCACTGCAGAGTAATGCAGAAAAATTGTATGGATTGATGAAAATGAACATTTGTTTAAAAATGGAATTAAATCAAATGATTTTAAGAAACATTATGAAATAATTATTCAAAAATGTCATAACATTGATTTATGTATTGAACTTTTTGTTGAATGATTGTTGTGCCGCACGTGCATGGTGAGAAAGGTTTATAACGTACGGAAAAGTGTGATTACAGGTGTAGACATGGAATGTCGACAAAAACAACTCTGGTCAAAATCTGCTTCAGAGAAACAGGAGAGCTAAAACCGAGCAATATAAAGAAGAGCGGTAAAGGTGAGTAGTAAAAGAAAGAGTTACAATACAGTAAACAATAGGAAAAAGAAAAAGGACGATGTTGATGAGAATTAATTACAAAGATTAAAAAGAGTCAGCCAATGATTCCAAAGCGTTTCAGGTCAGCAGTAAGACAGTGTACAGAAAAGACAACGAAAAATAATGATATAAACATCTCAGCAAATATATAATCATTTCTTTAATGTCTTTAAAACCATTCTAGTAACACAGCGAGTAATGGAGTACAAGACAAGAATTCAGAAACAGAAATGACGGAAACATACGAGCCTTTATTCACGAACCGATTAACTAGAACAAAAGTGATTGACGGCATAAAACATTTGAAATGGTGGGTAAGAGTACGGGGCCAGATACAATTGTAGGGGAATGCTTAAAGAGGTTCTAATCATTAGTAATTGATGTTCTAGTATTGATATTAATAAACTTATTTTCGGAGCGTGTCGTTTTCCGGTTGAATGGCTAAATCGACACGTTCCATCCACAAAAAAGGAGAAGTAAACACTCCTGACAACTATATATGTGTAGCGCTGACAAGTGTTTGTCAGCAAAAAGTATATACACACAAATTAAAATTAGAGATAAAAACGGTTATGGCAAGACTGGGAAGAGAACAAGTGGAGGAGCAGGCAGATTAAGATCTGGTACAGTACAACAGAAACATAAATTTAAGTGTTTGCCCTTGTACCAAAAAATACATGCGTTAAAATACTAAATTGTTTGTCGCTTTATTCTTGATTTTCAGAAAAGCTTTTGATTCTGTCTGTAAACAGAAATAATATGGAAATTTTCTTAGAAAAAACGGAGTCCAACGGAAAGTTATAAAATTGCATTACGTGGAATGTACGACCTCGGTCCTTGCATGTGTGCGTGGAGAAATGTGTATATTCTGATTTTTTCAATTCCCACGTGGAGTCCAAACCAGGCTGCCTTTAAGCCACCGTTGTTTTCTTTTTTTTATCAATGACTTGCTTTAGACTCTCAAAAATGGTATTCAGATTATCCCAGGTGCTGTGAGATTTTTAGTGATGCTGTTTGGCCGATGATGTAATTCTGTTTGTCTAGTACACAAATAGGATTAAAAACCCAATTGAATGTTTTGAAACGAAACTGATAACTACAGTGAAGTAAACCTTGATAAAAACAAACATAATGTGTGTTTTCGGAAAGGTGATATTTAGCTAAGAATGAAGTGTGGTGGTATGGTAATTCCTGAGGTTAAAGTAACCAATTCGTACAAATATTTAGGAATGTTTTTTTACAACAAACTAAGTGGTTTTAGTTTGGTGTGAACAATTAGAAAATGCAAAAAAAGGAGTGATAGAAATTTTGAAAACTATGAAGAAATAAAATACTCCTGTCCACACATATTTTGAAGCTATTGATACCCAGATTGAACCGATTTACTTACATATGTGCTGAAATATGGGGACTGAATGAAAAATCTAAAAATTAAAAGAGTGCACACTCAATATGCAGTCAAAAGGTTCTGAATATTTCGATTCATTCGTCCAGTTTTAAAAATAAGAATAGATTAATGGAGAAACAGGAAGGTACCCTTTGTTATCATCAGATGTATTTAAAAGAGTGTTTAGAATACGGTGTAAAGTAATACGACTATCATTAAGCATAGACTGAGCAGGCAAGCCAATGACATGAAGCTGCAACAGATGTGAATTTGAAATTTAACTGGGCCTCTAAGATTAAGAAAGTCTGACAGAGAAGGGGGTTGGGATATTATGGTTGAGCCAGGCAGTTCGGAAACGAGACCGCTTTTATATGACTGAATTCCAAAGATAGAATAATTCCTCTATAAACTAAACTGGCACAGCACTAGAAAGACCATGACAGATAACCTGTCCTATCCTTCAAAATTAACTTGGAGGCCGAAAAGTATTTACATCTAATATCTAATCGGTGGCAAAGGAGGTATCCTTGCAAGATTTAGAAATAGAACACTGGGACTAAATGCGATAAAAGATGTATCTAAATAATGATGCAGTTGAAGATTCATGTCCATTGTGTATAATGATATTGCAGTTAAGAGAAGATAATTACAATTTTGTTCACTTGTCCTGCTTATGGGAACATTAGAAAAAGATCAAGACTCTTTGATCATAACATATTCCAAGAGTCGATAACCTAACAATATTTTGCAAACATATGATGGAACATTGTAACACGATGCAAGCAAAATAACTAACAGAAGCTGTAACACGGCGGAAGCAAATTATGAATGAATAAAAGTTCAAAACACTGAGGGGGAAATCAATTATAATTCATTTTTATTGTTCAGAATTACTTATATGACCTTGAAGCATGATGGTTCAAGTGAGTGTTTTTTTCATACAAGCAGAATAAATCCATCCTGTACAGAGAATGTGTGAAGGGAAAGGGAGGATAAGGAACCATATGCTGCGTGTAAGTCCGATGGAAGATAGGATGGATTAAGTGTGCTATGTGAAGGGAATGGTTTTTTGTGAGAGAAGATTTTTGTAACTAAAATATATACAAGAACGCCAAGAGTGATGAAATGGAAATCAATTCTTATTTGAATAGTTGTGTAGACACCTAATTTGGCAGTTCTTAATTGTTTTCCATTTCTTCTATGCATAAAAAAGACTTGTACCCTTGACAAAAAGCTATAAGCCATGTCAAAAAATGATGACATTTGTCAGTGTCAGTCAGTGCCAATTCTCTCTCCCTCTCGTCTCTCTCCACGACTCTCTTCTTAACATCGTCTCTCTCTCTCTCTCTTCCTCTCTCTATCTCTCTCTCTCGCTCTCTCTCTCTCATGACACACACACACACACACCACACACACACACACACACACACACACACACAACACCACACACAAACCGTGCCCTGCACATGCACATGCACTTCTGCACACGGACATACATGAGTACATACACGCGCAGGCACACAACATCGCACGCGCACTGCCGCGCGCAACTCAACACACACACACACACACACACACACACACACACACACACACACACACACACACACACACACACTCTCTCTCTCTCTCTCTCTCTCTCTCTCTCTCTCATTCCTCTTTCTCTCCCACTCTCTATCTCTCTTACAAACACCAACACAAACAGACACTAGCCCGACAGGTGAATCTGGCGATCGCTCAATCAGTCAATCGACAATCCGCAGAAAAGATACGTTGAACAAAGTGCACACACAAGAAACAATCCTCTCAAATTCAAATTGCATGAGCCTATTTTCTTGAAGTGAAAAATGGCAGTCGAAATGTTTGAACATGAGAAATTAAGCTTATGCTATCCATGTTCTGCGTGACTGTGCAGTTTAGTGTGGTCTAGGCGTGAAAAATACGGAGAGGAAACTAACAAGCAACAAAGTCCATAAATGCGAAGTTGAAGAGAGGGTATGATGTAAAACAATGGAGACAATAAAAGAGAAGTTGAGTTGATGGGAAGAGGAGAGAGAGAGAGAGAGGAGAGAGAGAGAGAGAGAGAGAGAGGATAAGAGAGAGAGAGAGAGAGAGACATACAGACAGACAGACAGACAGACATGACACAGACAGACAGACAGACAGGCAGCCGGCAGGCAGCAAGAGAGAGAAGAGAGATAGAGAGATAGAGAGAGAGAACCCTGTGGCTATACATCTGTGAGAAAAATGGCCAGCCTAATGTTCATGTCCGAATCATAAGTAAAACTGGAAAGCAATAGAATAATGCTTGACTTATTTTTGACACACACACTATAGCATACCTGCTAATGGAAAAAAGCATGACTGGGTAAGGGGATAGGAGTGATCCTTTCCTATTTTCTAAATTGGTCAACTCAATCAAAGCTTATTGTTGTGAGCAATAACTTAAAATTAGGATCACATTGACGTTGTCTTACTTTTCCTCCGCATAAATATACAGTAAAAGGAAGGTCAGAGGAGAGAAACATTTGCTACATCACGAACACACAAACACACACACACAACACACACCACACACCACACACACACACACACACACTGCGCGCGCGCGCGCGCGCAGCGCGCGCGAGCGCGCGCGCAACAATCCACTAACACACACACATGTCCACTCAATCACTTGTCACAGTAAAACACAATTCGGAGGTTTGACAACTCAAATGCCGACATGTAATACAAATCTCACACACTTTCAGTCCTCACTCGCGATATGTTATCAACCTACGTTGGATCACGCCAAATGAACATATCAATTAGAATGGCCGCCCCATAAGAAACCCAGGGCACGGGCCCTTGAAGGCCCGTGATAACCTGGAAGGTGTCCACAAAGTAAATGAGAAACTCTTTACTTTACGTGCACTAAGAAAATGCTTTCGGACCCTCCGGGAACGGAGTGTGCTATACAAGTAAGTGGAATACCTAGCCAGACACGGAGAGAGTACACTCTGGCACTCCTAGAAAAACAAACTCCCGTTACTATGAAAAAAAAAAGTCCAAAAACAGTGTTTTTAAAAAGAGAAAAAGATCACCCCAACAAAAGTATTTATCTGTAATATAAGGAATCAACCACCCCTCCTCAGTTATAAATTCTAGGGTTGTTTGTATACGAATAAAATAATCAGATATCAAATACATTAACGTGACGATAAATTCTCTGTGGTTTGTAAGTGCAATATCCAGATAATGAAATAAACTAATCTGACAGACATGTTTCTCTGAGATTCAAAACTCTGTTCTATTAAAACCGAATCAGAAAACGGTCCATTTGTTAAAACAGTGGGCTTAAATCATTTAGGTGCTATCGCCTTGGCATGCTATAGATCCTTCTAACCAACCCTGCTGATTCCCAGATTGCTTCAATACAAAATGTTTCACACAAAATTGTACGAAGGAGAGGGATAAGTATACCTTATCTTGAAATGTATCAACTCCTTGAAAGTTCAAGGAAAACGTAACATGCACAAATGTACATGGAAAAACAACACATTCAGGTCTTGTGCATAGTAACCTGAAAGCGCGTTTGGACCTGACCAGATTGTTTGAAGGTAAGACTATAACTTTCGGAAAGGTTTTCAAACATACCCAATGTTCTGCAAACATGTAGACTTATACAAAAGTATCCAACCTATTAAACTGGAACCCATTTGTTTGTCATGAAAATTTTAAAAGTGGAAAAAAAAAATCTGAACAAAATAAGGTGATATAAAACAATGTCTAATTTTAATCAAAATTACACGATGACTAGTCGATTTCATAACCCGCCATTAATTGACAGAAAAGCTGATTCCAGTTAATTTTCTAAATTGAGTAAGCGCAGCAATCAGTCACAACTATGCAAAGAAGAAAAGAAGAACATTCGGAGTAAAAATGGTGATACTAACAGACCTTTAAGCATTTGAGAAACAAAAGTAGTTGACTGCAGAATACGCATTTACTGCGGTGTTTATGATGGGAACCCCATGACGTTTTTTTACATACATGCCTTTGTCAAATGGGAATAACACTTTGATATACCTATTGACTGGATAGAGTACTTAAAACAACCAGAAATTAAAGAAAGGAAACCTTAATGTTCTCATATAAGATATTCCGTAGAATTAGTGGTAGCAATAGTATTTTGAAAAGTATTGCAAATCATTGTTGGCGACAAATGTAATGATGTAACGGAATAGAACGATTTCCATCTGACCTGTGGAATGTGGGTTTACACATATTGTCAGGGACGAGTTGAAAGAAATTCTGAAATCTAAGAAGTGTCACCCTGTGATAGATTGTCCCTTATGTGAAGATTGTTTCTTTGGCACTGGATAAAAACGAAAAACAAAAACAAAACAACCCGGCCCCATAAACAGATGATTGCTAGATATATAATTCTAATCGGAAAATATATCGATTTATAAATGTAAAAGCAACAAAAAGACTAAACACACTGTTTTTTATGAAGGAGCTGGGATTTACGTGTATATGTGTATATATATATATTATATATATATTATATATATATATCTATAATATATATATATAAAATATATATATATATATATATATATATATAATTATAAACATACTTGCTCTTTATGTCTTAGATGTGAAGAAATATGGGGAATGATACGCATTCATATCTGCAGTGTAGATGATTCTGCCTTACTAACAGTATGTGGTTAAGTGGGTGAATGGGGAAAAATAAAAGAAATGCTTCACTATGTCATATAATACACACACAACACACACACCATTGTGGGGATGGGGGGGAGGGCACATCAACACACACACACACACACACACACACACACACACACAGACGCCGCACGCACCGCATGTACGCACGCACGCACGCACGCAACGCACGCAACCACGCACGCACGCAACACTCACACACACACTCACACACACACACTACACACTCAACACACACACACACACACACACACACACACAAAGAGCTTGAAACAAATCAGCTGCTGAAAGGGACATGCAGCCAACATTGACACTTGCTCGGGGGGAAACGAATCCTCCATCAACAAGCCCATACCCAAATATTAAAAGTATTTATAATGACTCCGCTGAAACAACGTGGACCAAATGAATCAAAAAGAAAACACGACGCGTTTTCGACCCTCTTGGTCTCTTTTAGGCCAGATAAACAACGCCCTTCTTGCGTCGAAATTTTAACGAGGATCATTGGTTGCTCGTTCCTGTTTGTTGTCTAATGCGTTTATCTTGCTGAAGAAGGACCTAAGAGGTCTTCTTCTACGTCGTCGTCGTCGTTCCGCTCAGACAAGGAACCCCCGATGCACTGATGAAGGCTGCCGTCCGGCGGAGTTCCTCCAAGATCCGTAGAGTTTCTCGCTCATCGGTTGGTCAGCAGCTAAGAGTCAAGACGCGTCGTGTATGTCTTGTTGTTCGTGTGTCCACCCTAGTTGGGCAAGGTAGTAATCTATACTTTTAAACTGTGTTTTAATTTCTGCCTCTGTCCGCCTCACTTGGAACCAACCAAAGCCAAATCTCAAAGACCCAAGAGGTCAAATTCATTGTGTCTGTCCTGTACTCTGTTTTGTCTGTTGTCCCTTGGCAGTTACTAACCCCATCACTAATTTCTAATATGTCCCAGAGGGCCAGTTTAAAAGCAGAAGAGCAGAGACCCACGAGAACAAAATAAGACACGCTGAACACTCAGAAATTATTGGAAATCCGATGAAGCATTATTTGATCTCCTCTGCTAACTTCAACATGAAACCACTGAAAGCCAGTTCAACAAGAGTTATGGGGGCCAAAAGGGCTTCTCACTGCAGGGCAAATGGTGCAAGACCAAGAACCTGAGGCAAAAGGAGTGGACGGGGGTGGGAGCAGGGTGTCACAGATGGCAGATGACAGAGAAAGAGATGCTAGGGCCAGATAAACTATCGCCAATCAGTCATCAAGCATTGAAGATTGGCGTCCTACAGAAAACGCTCTTTACTTTCACTGCCTCACGTGTAGCCTGACATGAATACGTCCAGATAAAAACACCACATGTTCTTAAGCTGTCTCTTAGGTGAAGCAATCAATCAGCATCATTATTATTGTCATTGCCTACCGTTTTGTGAATGATTTCATTATGTGCGAAAATTGCGCGCGCAATGTGTGGTGTGTGTGTGTGTGTGTGTGTTGTGTGTGTGTGTGTGTGTGTGTGTGTGTGTGTGTTGTGTGTATGTGTGTGTGTGTGGTGTGTGTGTGTGTGTGTGGTGAGTGTGGTGAAAAATTGCCAATGTAGTATGTGCATATATTAACATTCAGTCTGCCATATCATTTACCAGGGCCTTTACGGGCAAAATGCTTTACTGCCGTTACGCTGCTTGTGGACGGCATAACAAAGTATTCGTTTCAGCTCCCATCGAAATTTAATTTTGGTCCATACAATCACGCCTTTAAGTAAGTACTTCTCGAATTACCCACACGCGCACACACACACACACACACACACACACACACACACATCACACACAAACGCACGCACCACACACACAACACACACACACACACACAACACACACACACATCCACACACAACACACACACACACAATTACACATGCATACATCCACGCACGCAACGCAGCACAGCTTTCACGCACAGACACAGCACACAAACGAACACACACACACCAAAACACACATCACACACACAGCAACACACACACAACACACACACACACGCACTGCACGCACGCACAGCACGCAACGCCCCACGCCACAAGACACACACGCACACACACACACACTCACCGCACACTACACTGCACTCATCCCAAGCACGCATGCGCACATGCTTTCATGCACGCCCACATACGCATCAACACACAACAAACACACACACACACACACACACACACACACACACACGACTCAGAGAGGGGGAGAGAGAGAGAGAGAGAAAGAGAATGAAAGAACGAAACGAAATCTTATTTAACCAGGAATATGAGATGAAACAAATTGCGCATGGTTTGTTTTTTTCCACCACCCCGGGGAAAAAAGAAAACGTGGAACAAAGCACATGGACAACACGCAAGTCAATATACTCAAAAAGGAATAGTGAATACACTAGTAACTTTGTAAATCAATATGAATTAGCAGACTAATACTGCAAAAGAAGCAAACGACAAAATCAATGCCATGTATCCCTACTAGCGAGCCGCGCGCGCGTATGCGCGCTCGCGCACGCTCGCACGCACTGCACACACACACTACACACACACCACACACACACACACCCACACACACACACACACACACAACACACACGTGTTACACACGGGTATGAAGGAATTTATCCAATGACAACAACAACAATAAAGCCAACAAACTGCACAGCACTGTTAAACCGTAAACAATGGCCACAATGTCTGTTATATTCTTTCTTTCATTCGTATTACATGGCATGGAGAGGAATATCAAGATGTCTAAATATGTCGTGTACTTTTTAAAAAAGTTTTTAGTGCCTGAAGAGAAATGTTTTGTAAGCTGATTTAACGAGCTGATACTATTGTATTATCTTTCTTTTGTAATTTGGTAAGGAGTTCCTAACCGCTCATGATATGCGAGGCCTTGTTTTATAAGATCATTATGGGTTTTCTCATTACAACATTATTGGTGTAAATCTTGCTGATTTCGCGGAAATCACGTGTCTAATTGTACAAGGAGCAAATCTGGGTTTCATTTTTTCGATACATCGCAAATAACTGCTTTGAAAACCGTAGTATATAGAAATGGTAAGGATCGCCAGCGCTAAGTAACTTCAGTCGTCAAACTAGTAGCTTTTAAAAGTATCTGACTTCAAGAGTGTTGATAGATCCTGTTTAGATACTATTATTGTTTGCAATGCGTTTATTCACAAGAATGTTAACGCATAACCGATAGATGATGAAATAAATGCATGATAAGAAATTTTCTTTCAAGCTGTAACATCGAGAAATTCCCTTAATTTATGAAAGTTGAAATAAATTTCGGAAACACGTTTGCATAAACTATCGATATGGGTGACCAGGAAAGATTATTGTCGATAGTAACACCCAAACTTTGTAAGCATCAACTTCATGAATGTCTGTACACCTATGCTTATAGAATGCAAAACTGAAGCTTATTTTTTGGCTGTTTTTAGTCGCGAAGTTTATCAATATCATTTAGTTTTTTTTTGTCTTCAATACATGTTGTTCTGAGCTCAGTCCAATCAATTAAGTGATTAAAATTGTCCTGCAGAGTACGTGGAATAAATGCTTCCAAATAAGAATGGCTCGAATGAATAGACATATCATCTAGCGAAACAGTTTCACAAAGCGCCTCTTGAAACGTATAAGGGAAGATCCACCAATATAGAGAGAAAAACCGTAAGGACCAAGAACGGATCTTCGGGAACACTCAATTTTTGTGTCTGGAATTTGATTGTTGGTTACACAAAGAAACCTTGTGATGCGTTAGAAGAAAAGATCAGTCAAGAGAAAGAGCTTGATCAAAAGTCTATATACGCTTTACTTACGTAGCAGCAAATAATGTCAATGACAATGACATCGAAGCATTTGCCAGTGTCGACAAAACAATACTCCCGTGAATTTGTTAACATATGACAACAACGAGTCCAGTCCTCACGAGGTTAGTTAAAGCAGTGTGGCATGAATGGTTCTCTCTAAATCCTGACATGATTGGGATGAAGCAAGATT
>CM031624.1:5382138-5394506 GCA_018398815.1 Conus ventricosus | reverse complement strand
AAATGCGAACCAAAGGAAGGAATACAAATTACAAAGCAGAACAGTTGCGTTTCGACTAACGGGGTCCTCTTCAGGCAGGACAAACAAATCTTAATACAATTGAAATAAAAGGACAAGCAAACAAAATATTTTATCAAAGACAAACAAACTTCTCTTAATAATAGACACAAAGCAAAACTTTTTTTTCTATTTACTCCCAAGAGACACAAATCTGACACAGCTGCAGACCCATTGTCTCTGCTTTTAGTTGCTCTACAGAACACATCTCTTACTGACGCTCTCCTCTAAGCCATCCTTCCCACATAACTCGAAAACACATCTCACACACTCAATATGGTCACATCATTCGACATGACCTAAAACCATGACAAGCCCAGGCCAGACCTTCACCCCATTGTTGGTTTGACCCTAGTGTGACTTCAGCCCTAACTATATCTTCAACGTGAACCTGACCTAAGATACAACCTGTCTTCATTGTTGGGGGACTTCAGCCCACAACAATGAAACAATGACTTCAGCCCACAACTATATCTTCAACGTGAACCTGACCTTAAGATACAACCTGTCTTTCATTTTTGTGTGACTTCAGCCCTAACTATATCTTCAACGTGAACCTGACCTTAAGATACAACCTCTCTTTCATTTTTGTTAAGAATGTTGCTCTCAATCCATGTTTATTTTGATTTGATTTTATTGACCAACCTTAACACCCAGATCTTGACACGGTTTTAGCATAGCTTTAAACTGACCTCCAACTTAAACTGCAGTCTTAAAGCTGTTCGAAGTACAGATTTTTTTTTTTTTTTATTTTTTATGTACCGTATTATTTGAATTTATCTCCCAGTTTCCTCCTCCTCCTTCTTCTTCTTCTTTTTAATGAAAGAAGAACCTCAATGAAGACCACTGACAGCAATTCATGATCAAAATTGCCCTTGCTCGTGTTTAATAAAATTTGCGCACTGACACAATTTCTTTCAAAGTCGACACATTTAATTCCAGATCGTGAGTACATTTTTCGATTTCATATGTCAATCTTACATCTTTGAAGAACGTTTGCAATGAGGGTAGTTTTTTGGTTATTTTGTGTTTTTGGTATTGGTTCTTTGTTTTGTTTTGTTTTTGTTGTTTTTTCCCCTCTCATTCTGCATTCATATACATTGAAATTCCCCAGTAAATGATAGGGTCAAGAGCTTCATCTGTTTTTGAATTATCTTCAATGCCAAAGAGAATCGATTCAATGTTAAATGACAGCCTTTGACAGCTGCAAAGTTTTCCTCTCAAGATTAGTTGAAGCTCCATCCAAAAGGGACGAGAAAAGTCACAGTTATAACACTAGTGTTGCATTGTGTCCTTTTTTTCTGGTGACAAAAACTGCACATGTCACTGTTCACTGTTCCCGTTATCCTTCAGACGTATCTGTCACTAATATAATGCATTTCAATTAGAAACCATGTGAGTTTATTTCCGTATTCTTTTAACTTTCTTTAAGACTTTTTCCCCAGTCAACTAGTATATCTAGTTTTTATCCCAATGTACAATGGCTCGATATTTTATTACATAGGATATTACAGTGTCTTTTAGATCAAGCTAAATTTAAATGCCTCTGTGTACGTTTTGTGTCCCTTCTTCCATAGTGTACACAAAGTACTTTCTTTTGATTTTATCTGTGTTCTTGTCCCATACAAAATCAAAACACATCCCCTAAAACCTTATTATAGTTATATTTTGGGATTCATATATTGAGTCACACAGAAAGTATAACTGAATATGAAACAACACAAGCAACGAGTAAAATCAGATATATTTGTGTCAGAGAATGTAAGTGAGAGAGAGAGATGAAGCGAGTGAGTGAGCCTGAGATAAAATAAGAAAATGGAGTGGGAGGAGGGGAGGGGTGGGTTTTAGAAGAAGGATGAATAAGACAGAAAAGGTACGATCATGAAACTATTACTTCAAAATATTTACTTCGCGTCATGGTACGTCTCTTCCTCTAATTCTATTTCTGGAGATAAACATTTTCTTATTGAAAATAAGTGTCTCCGCCGAGATCATATCCTAAATTCCTGTAACCCTTTAGTACCGTGTATATATGTTGTATTGTTATTCATTGTTATATATGTGTAAACATGTGGCTCACCGTTAAGTTTATTGGAAAATGTGTTTAGTAGAAAATGTATATATAGTAGAAATATTGAAAACATGTATGGGATATGCATATCCAATGTATAAACCTACCTACTGCCCGATGGATTATGTGATCGTAATAAAGATGCTTTTTAAAAATCAAAACACATCCTCAGTATTTGTTCAAACTGAGTGCCTTGAGGACTGGCAAGCAGTATCCAGAGAAAAGTGAGTTTTGATAATGTCAGAAATGTAAGTGCCGCCACTCTGCCAGTAACAGTCCTTTGCAACCATATTTTGAATGATGTTTTACCTCCAGTAACTTGTCTTTCATATCATTTCTGTGACTCTTCTAATATCATTTGTAAACCAAAGCACTAGTACTTGAAATCTGAGATGATTCCATTCCATCTTTTTATCCGCAAAAGTGTGCGCCTGACGAGTTTTTCTTGCTACAGTACACTTCGCTTATAAGAAAGTCATGGGGACACAATTGTTTGGTTTCTTATATCAGAGGTTTCTTATATACGAAGACTCGGATATAAGAACATTTTTAAAGTGCATTTT
Source organism: Conus ventricosus (assembly GCA_018398815.1). Lineage (NCBI taxonomy): Eukaryota > Metazoa > Mollusca > Gastropoda > Neogastropoda > Conidae > Conus > Conus ventricosus. The sequence continues at coordinate 5,391,815 of CM031624.1, read as the reverse complement.
CTTATAACCGTGGAAATGGCAAGAAAGAGAGAAAGAAAAGGAAAAGAACACACCTGTCAAGAAAAAATGCGTTATAGAGAGGGGAAATTCTTTTATTTTAATATAATGTTCCTCTTCCATCATACATTATTCTTGTTGTAAGAAGACTAAATAAGTGTATGCTGCTAGACGAAACAATGGAATGGGATGATGTGACGCCGTGAGCGTCTTCTCTTTTTCCTGGCAAAACACCTCACAGATCTCGGAGAAAATTCAAAATGCTGAGAATTTATTTGAGAAATTCTTAGTTTCAGTATCCATATACACACACGCATATACGGTGTACATGCGTAGTATTTTATTTAAGAGTCCTAGGCATACTTCCCTCTTCTTTGAGAGTTTTGATATATCACTTGCTAGTTTCGTCATATTACTGCAACACCTGGAGAACCTTTGAGTTATTGGAGAATGCTAGGCAACACTAACAACGCGTTCAAAATGTTGGCACAAATTTTGAATATAGATTTTTTCCTCACTACCGTCTGTTCCAGGAATAGGAAAAAAAGGTGGATGGGACAACCACTTTCTATACATCGGAGAACAGGCAGTGTAGACAACAATGGTTGTCTGTGACAGTGTCGCTGCGGCAAAGATCTCCACATCCGATCCCCAAGAACTGTCTTGAAGAGTGTTTTCTGAGATGTACTGTCCAAGATCTTGCCCAACGTAGGCAGTAAAAGACTGTTGACTCTGGCACATAAAATCAACTATCAAAGCTCTTATCTGTTCATGGCAGTCCTGCGTGCCACAAACTTCAAAACTGAGCGCTCTATACAGACAATTTCCATCTCCCATGATATTATTGACTTCGATGGGTTTTCCCAATTCTTTTTTGGTGTTCCGTTCCGGCAGAACTAGAGGGGCTGGAAGACCAAGTCTTTGACACTGCCGCACACGCCAAGCTGCATTCGTCGGTTTTAAGATTTGCGAAGGTTCTGGTTCTGTCCCTACAAATCGAATATCCTCGTCCCGTTCCTCTCCTCCTTTCTCTCTGTCCATCTCCTCCGTTTTCCTTCCTTCTATCTCTGCTATCTTTCCCGTTTTCTCTGTTTCCATTCCCTTCTCCTTCAATCTTTTCCCTGCAACCATCCCTTCTGTTTCCCCTCCTTTCACCTTTCCTTCCTTCTCTCCATTCTCTGCGTCCATCCCAGCTTCCTCCCCCTACTTTCTCGTCGTATACCCCTCCATTTCCCCCAACTGCCATTCGTGGGAGAAAGGAAGGGGGTGGGGGGCAGCGACTCTCGAAGGGAAGAAGGAAAGGGAGGCGAGTAAGACAAAAGGAAATGGGGGGGGGGGGGGGGGGTCGTGGTCAGTCAGAAGCACACTGAGAGAGAGAGAGAGAGAGAGAGAGAGAGAGAGAGAGAGAGAGAGAGAGAGAGAGAGAGAGAGAGTGTAATGGAAATGGCAAATGGTTTACTCAATTCAGGCCGCAGCCTGCACTGAAGGGCACGGGGAGAGGTGTGTGTGTGTGTGTGTGTGTGTGTGTGTGTGTGTGTGTGTTGTGTGTGTGTGTGTGTGTGTGTGTGTGAGGGGGGGGGGGGGGCGAGCGGGTCTGTATACAATGGCACACTAACGACGAAAAAAGGTAGAGAAACATCGAGATAATAAAAACAGATTCCAACATCTTTTGCCTGTAGAGTACAACAAACATATGATTCAATATCAACTTTCACATCCTTTAACTGCTATGGGATGCCTTTAAATGCCTTATATGTAGATACATGCATACATTCCGCAGTATAGTTTTTTCTTTCCTTTTTTATTTTATTTTTTTTTTTTTTTGGGGGGGGGGGTCATCAGTGAGGCCACATTGAATAGACAGATCTGCCTGAAATTTTTGTGGAATGTATTCTTGCCTAAGGTTACAGAGACAAGGGCAGCAAAAGGAAATGCCTACTTTATCTCTTTTTTTTCCATCTGTGTACAAGGGGCATGCCACAAAATAATCTCATACCTGATTATATTGGTCCCGATGTATTACAATGTCTGTTAATCTAAATCTGATTTCAGAGAGAGAGAGTGCGTGAGTGTGTTGAGAGAGAGAGAGAGAGAGGAGAGAGAGAGAGAGAGATGAGAGAGAGAGAGAGAGAGAGAGAGAGAGAGAGAGAGAGCAGAGAGTAAGAGAGAGAGACAGAGAGAGAGAGAGAACTGTCATTTCCGATGCAAAAAAAAAAACACCACCCCATTCCCCCCGATTACTTCCCTCTGCCATACACGCGCACTCACATACCGCTGGCATAGAACAAACTCATAAATAAAACCCTCACATTAAACAGCATGTCTGTCTGGCAGAGTTTCATTTTTTTTTAAGTCCACATGTTTCAACACAAGTGAGTTTCTTCATCGATCGAGATAGTGCAAAAATCTTCTGGCGTCGACACAAATGCATGCAATTACGATCTTTTGTTTTTATGCAGGATCTCGTAAGAGAAGGCATGGTATCATTCAGTCTGTTTAAAGCGACAACATCCACAATAACAGTAACAACAGTGTTCAACCTACCCACACCCACCCTCCCTCCCTCTGTTTGTTTGTGTGTGTGTGTGTGTGTGTGTGTGTGTGTGTGTGTGTGTGTGTGTGTGTGTGTTTGCTGTTCCATATTCTGTGCCAATTCAGTAGCATTGCACACCCACACCGTTCATTCTGAAACCCTGCCCACAGCCACAGCCTGGCCCAGCCTCCATAGCCCTGGCACCAGCAATCCACAGGGAGCAGTCAATGTCAAGTCGTCAAGAAGCGACCCACCGGAGGAGACACTGCACTCCTGCCGAGTCACCTTGGTGGTGGTGTTCAGTGGCGCCTGTTCTCATCCAACATGCGCAGGACACCACCTACTTGGTGGTGAAGTCGACCCAGTCTGTGACTGAGAATAGGTCACAGGTGACCAACAGTGAGCTCTGCCGTTAGACAGCAGCAGCAACACGGCAGCAGTGTCACTCGCTGTGTCACAGCTCAGTGCTTAGCCTGCTTTAGCACGTGAAAGGAGACATAATTTGGGCGAGACAGTGATTTAGATTTTATTTGTCCATGAAACATTCGAAAAAATCATGCACAAAAGATATTTCCGCAGGAGAGATGTGACATAACACTCTTTCTGAAAGCAGGCTGGCCGAATCGTTAAGCCATAGGTTTTTACTTTGTTTTTTGTTGTTCTTGTTGTTTTGTTTGTTTTTCGTTTTATCTCTCCAGACAAAACCTCACTCCGTCTACGATCAAATGATCAAAAACCATGGTAGCTGTTTTATTCTCTTTCCTGGCATTCTTTAAATTTGGGACCAAGTTTCTCCTTATTTCCCTTATCCTTGGAGAAAAAAATTCCCCAATGAAAATTTTACTGCCCCTTGTTTTATGGCTAGCATTACAGCTCGTTACGTATCTTTATAAAATGTCCACCTACTCGGGAAAGAACGTTTTCTATTCAAGCGATGAAGTCTATCACACTCTATGTCCTGGGACAGCTCTAGTTTGTCTGTCAGCAAGTTTTTCCTAAGTCCTCCAGGTTCATCTCTAGATTCGTTATCACGTCTTTGTATTGCGGGAAAATAACTTTGTTCCTTTTCGTTCGTCCAGTTATCTTCTTTCTTTTCCTTTTCTTTCTTTTTCTTGTTCTACAGTTTCAATCCGATCACACAAAGTTTGAATTTGCTCTTTCAAACGCTGGTTTTCATGTTTTAAGTCCATCACTTCTTCCTTAAAGATGCCTCATCTTCATGTAACCACACACACATGTCCTTCACTTCTTTCACAATCTTCTCAAAACCACCACACTTAGAATTCAAATCGTTAAGAGAGGCCATAATGTCTTTCATCGTCGGGTCAGCAGACTTTGAAGAAGAGGCAGATGGGGCCTGGAAGAACCACTTACAGATGACAGCCAGGTTTGTTCCAAGTTCTCCGTCTTCCCAGAAGGTCCGGGTTCAGGGTTCAGTTCCACATTACCATAGCGATGCATAAAAACGCCAAGGTACAAATACGCTAGGACAAAAACCTACAACGACACTGTACCATAGCTCTGAGATTTCCATTGTCTGAACGAACAAAGATTTCACCGCATTGCTTGCGCGAAATGAATGGCGACTAATACTGACACGAACCTGCCACAAACCGTTCGAAAAGCCAAAGTTACCTCCGGCATGGTCACCTCCAGCACGTCTCCAGATCCAGGGAAAGGCTCACGTTCAAGTAATTCAATTCTTAAGGCGGGCCTCATGTCAGCAGGTGTTTACATTAGACAACGGGAAGGGTACCCCAGAAAGAAAGAGAGAGAGAGAGAGAGAGATGTGTATATATATATATATAAGAGAGAGAGAGAGAGAGAGAGAGAGAGAGAGAGAGAGACGAGAGAGAAGAGAGAGAGAGAGAGAGAGAGAGAGAGAGAGAGAGAGAGAGAGAGAGAGAGAGAGAGAGAGTTTACAAGGCATTATAAAATAAGTTTTAATTTTATATTGAGTACGACACAGTTTGGATTAAAACAAAATTGCAGAATGGGAACTGGGAGATTATGGAATGTGCATGCGCCCAGAGAGAGAGAGAGAGAAAAGAGAGAGAAGAGAGAGAGAGAGAGAGAGAGAGAGAGAGAGAGAGAGAGAGAGAGAGTGGGGGGTGGCTTATGATCAACAGGAATGATGGCCTCAGAAGGAAGAGGAAAGAAAAACGAAAGCTCAAAATCGACACCAAAGAGTTCAATGAATCAGCCACCTTGACTATCCTTCTATTTTACATTAAGAATTTAAAAAAGTATCCTTCCGTACGACACAATACTGAATCAAAATCAGACAGTTTTAAGGAAATACTGAAATTTGCTTTAAGTTTATATGGAACGATAAACGCGATAAAATTAATAGAAACACCTCAGTTAAACATGTACGTAACGATGGAATGGGAATTCCAAACATCTGCTGCTTTATGAATGTGGTTTCGAAAATTACATAACAAGAATCATAAATAGAAACAAGTGTTCTTTCGTTGTTTTAAAGATGCAGAAAACTGGATGCTATTTGGTCCTGATTTCTTCTCCAAATATATGCACACCAACAAATTTGGGAAGGACACGTTTGAGATATATGAAATGTTTTAGAAATAAAATCGAAACTAAAACGCCAGAGGAACTTCTGTCGGAACCAATATGCTGTTACAAGAACATGAAAATTGGCAGGAAACACACACAACACACACACACACACACACACACACACACACACACATATATATATATATATATATATATATATATATATATAATATATATAATATATATAATATATATATGTGTGTGTGTGTGTGTGTGTGTGTGTGTGTGTGTGTGTGTGTGTGTGTGTGTGTGTGTATGCACTCAACACTCGCTAGGGATCAGCTGTTGAACATCACGAGAAATAGCAAATATTGAAATGTATTTGAAGAAAAATTACGTTGTACTGTAACATGGCACACTACTTGAGGTGAGTGAACTCAAATTCAGTCAGTCGGCAAGAGAACTCAAGTGGAAAAGGCATGTGCAAAGAGTGACCCCCTAAATTAGTGGTGAACAGTGTCAGCTTAGCTTTCGAAGTTTGCTCTGTTCAGTGCACAACAGCGATTCAGTTCAAGTTCAGTGCTGCTGAATGCGTACAATGCATCGCCAAGCAATGGGATGTCTTTCTGACGTGGACATGGCCAGAGGGATTGGAATGCTGGAGTCTGGCTCTTCCCAGTGCCAGGTAGCGGCTGCTTTGGGTGTGTCACAAAGGGTTGTTTCTCAGATGTGGAATTAATACCAGGACACAGGACGGTCACCATGAGACATTCTGGTAGGGTCACTTTGCAGAGAGAGAACAGATTTCTCCGTGTTCAGGCTGAACGTTACCCATCCATTAACGCTACAGAACTGCTTAATGACCTCCAGCATGCGACAGGCAATCAAATTTCTACTCAAACAGTGAGAAGAAGGCTTCACGAGGCTGGACTTGACTCCAGAGCAACCAGCTATCCGCATTCCTTTGACCCGAAACCATCAGCAAGTCAGACTGCAATGGGCTGAAGATGATCGTCATTGGACTGCAGCTGACTGGACTCCTGTTTTGTTCAGCGACGAGTCCAGATTTTGTCTGGATGTGATAGATCGAGATCGGAGGGTGTTCGACCACCAGGAGAAAGATTTCATAGTGCTCATGTAGCTCAACATGATCGCAATGGTGGAGGCTCAACCATGGTTTGGGCAGGCATTTCCATGCACGGCAAGACCGACCTGTATGTGCTGCAGATCAGCACCATGATGCAGTCAGACACCGTGGTGAGATCCTCCACCCCTTTGTGTGACCCTGTGCTGGTGCGGTAGGTTTTCATGGACCAAAGTGCCCACGCTTATTGTGCTCGTATCATCAGTCAGTGCGACTGGCCGTGAGGGGATTAAACAAATGGAATGGCCAGCGCCCTCTCTGGATCTTAATCCTATTGAACATGTTCAGGACATCATAGGACGGGCTGTACAAGAGTAACATCACCAGCCTCTGACATTAGCTGACTTTGGATCGCCCTCCAGGAGGAGTGGGACAGAGTTCCCCAGCAGCAGATAAGAAACCTCAATTGCACCATGAGGAGGTGCTGTCGGGTGGTCTGCGAAGCTCACGGGGTCACACTCACTACTGACTGTTCATTTTGTTATGTTTTCACTCTTGTTAAATGAATGAGATGGCATTTTTTCTTTCATGCCCTGTTTATGTTTGATTTCAGGGGTTACCTTTATTATGCAATTGTTGTTGCTCAAATTGCAAGCAGATTTTCGAGAATGAAATTTCTTTGTCTTTTAAAATGAACAAGAAATTAGATTTAACCATTTGTTTTAAATAATTTATATCAATTTCTCACAGCACTGTGTTCAAAATCTGATCCTCAGTGAGTGGTGAATGCTTTTGGGTGGGGAGTTAATCTAAAACGGGGAGGAGGGGGGGGGAGGTCATTCTGGCGTGGTTTGTTAACTCCCGGGAGCTAAAATTGGCACGTGCTAATTCTAACACCCCGGGAGTTAAAAGTGGAGGGAGTTAAATGGATCGTTACACCGGTGAACTCCCCAGGAGTTGAACCAAACCACACCAGAATGACACCCCCCCCCCCCCCCCCCCCCCCCCCCCCCCCCCCCCCCCCCGTTTTTAGATTAACTCCCCCACCCAGAAACATTCAGTTTTATATGTCAGTCACGATATGAGAAATAAACATTTAATATACCACCCCCCTCCCTCCTCCCTCCCCCCTGTCTGTCTGCCTGTCTGTCTCCCTCTCTCTCTCTTTCCCTTTCCCTTTCTCCCTCTCTCTCCGGAGGGTGAAGGTACTATTTCCGGAAGGTGAAGGTACTATTTCCGGAAGGTGAAGGTACTATTTCCGGAAGGTGGAGGTACTATTTGTCTCTATTTTAAATTTCTATCACACTAGCGCTCACACCCTTCGACCCTGCAATTTGACCGACTCAGCGCTTCACGCTTCGACCCTTGATGGAGGTTTATACCAAAAGGAAGCCATGACCTTCCGAGGGTGCCAAAGATGTTTTATACCAAATTTGAAGTCGATCTGCTGAGAACTGTGGTGTATTCAGCGCTTCGCACTTCGAGTCGCGCCTCGCGCTCATTGGTGGACGGTTATTTAAAAAGTAAAGACGCCATGACCTTTCGAGGGTGCCAAGGATGCTTGATGTCAAATTTGGTGTTGATCGTTGAGAACTGTAGCCGCGCATAAGACACACACACCACACACACACACACACACACACACACACACACACACACACACACACATACACAGATTTGGAATATACATACTAGACAAACTACTCAATTATATATTCATTTTCCATAGATGCAGCCAGCATTCATGGTGCAGTGGGGAGGGGGGGGGGGGGGTCATTCCTGGCATAAGCCCAGAACGACCCCCCACCCCCCCCCCCCCCCCCCCACCCCCCCACCCCCCTTGTATTTTTTAACTCCCTGGGAGTCAATCTGGATCAACACTTCTTGATCGAAATTAACTCCCGGAGAGTTAGTTTAGGCACGTGCGTATTTACCCCCCCCCCCCCCCCCCTCACCGCCCCCCCCCCCCCCTCCCCAGGTAGAGTTAAAATACGCACGTGCCTAAACTAACTCCCGGGGAGTTACTTTCGATCAAGAAATGTTGATCCAAATTGACTCCCGGGGAGTTTAAAAAAAAAAAAAGAAGGGGGAGTCATTCTGGTCTTATGCCAGAACTCCCCCCCCCCCCCCCCCCACACACACACACACACACTGCAGAGAAACACTTGACACATGACAAATTTACTTGACAAGGATACAGATCTTAGGCTAACATAATAAAAGCCTATTTATCCAATCTCTCTTTGATAAACACTAATGAAAGTAAACAAAGCTGACTAGAAGCATGCACAGAGAGAGAGGGGGGGGGAGGGAGAGAGAGAAGAGAGAGAGAGAGAGAGAGAGAGAGAGAGAGAGAGAGAGAGAGAGAAAGAGAGAGAGGAGAGAGAGAGAGAGAGAGAGAGAGAGAGAGAGAGAGAGAGAGAGAGAGAGACAGAGAGAGAGAGAGAAGGGGGGAGTAAAAGAAAGAAAGAAAACAGACAGAGAGAGTGGGAGAGACATAGACACCGAGATAGATAAACAAATAGACAGGCAGACAGAGAGACAAGCAAAGACAGAGGAGAAAGATTAAGAGAGACAAAACAGACAGACAAGCAAAAAGGCAGACAGACAAGCAAGGAGAGTGAGAGAGTGAGCGAGAGACTGAAAGAAAATTGGAGGGGGGAGAGAGGGGGGGGGAACATACAGACAGACAGGCAGACAGAGAGGGGGAGTGAGGGGAGACACTAGAGACAGAGACACTGAGATAGATAAACAAATAGACAGGCAGACAGAGAGACAAGCAGAGAGAGGGAGAGATTAAGAGAGACAGACAAGCAAAAAGGCAGACAGACAAGCAAGGAGAGTGAGCGAGAGACTGAAAGAAAGTTGGGAGGGGGAAGAGAGAGGGAGACAGACAGACAGGCAGACAGAGAGAGGGGGAGGGAGGGAGGGGTGGTATATTAAATGTTTATTTCTCATATCGTGACTAACACATTAAAACTGAATGTTTTTGGGTGAGGGAGTTAATCTAAAACGGGGGGGGGGGGGGGTCATTCTGGGTGGGTTCTTTTTAAACTCCTGGGGAGTTAACTCCCGGGGAGTTAAAAGTGGATAGGAGTTAAAATGGATAGATACACCGAGGATAAAATGAGAGAACAGAGTTGGAGGAGGGGGGGGGGGGGGGGATGGGTATAGAAGAAAGATGAACGACACAGAAAACATACGACCATGAAACTATTACTTCAGAATATTTGCTTCGAGTCATACACTGTTTTTGCGTCCCAGATTTAGACAACTTGATAAAGATATTAAGCTCATTGGTAGCTTGACTTAACGTGCACAGATCTCGATCAAAACCCTATGCATATCAACGCATACTAGCCGTTGTCGCCTACTTCTACAAGGAACTTGTTTCATTTGCTGACGTTTTGCTATGATTAGTGCTATCTTGTTCCAAGTAGCCTAACTTCAAATACCAGTGCAATGTCTTACCTCCCTCTCCTGTTAGCCGACATGGGCCCAAGGATACAAGAATAATTAGTTGAAAGACCATGGTTCCAAGCG
>CM031624.1:5375677-5382038 GCA_018398815.1 Conus ventricosus | reverse complement strand
GATGTTGGGAAAAACTTAATGTGATTTTTGGTGAACAGATGCATTTGTGGTGTAGAGCCACACTGTCTGTGCAGTTGTATGGAAAAATCAAGTCATGGATTGACACTAAATAAGTAAACACGATTTTGATTGGATAGGACGCTGAGGTTTGGATTATGAGTGAAGCTCACTTTGGTGTCAGTCAGTAAATGACATGTTGAAACAGACCCGGGAATGGCTTGAAGGAACACAGACGGAAAGATTTGGATTGTTAACCCTTGGGGGTTAGGGGACTTTGATTTCCTGTGACTAGGATTGGTCTGTAGCATCGCCTGATAGGAATAACAACCCTTTGGGGGTTGGAATACAAGGACCTGGTCCTGTGACCTGTATGAGATCAGAAATGTCCTGTGACCTTTGAGAGTCAGGAATGTCAAGTGACCTGTGAGTGGTGTAGATGTAGTTGCAGGCAGAAGTCTGCTAGGCTTAAGTGTACTGCTTGTTTCCTAGAGAACACCTCAGCATCCAGCCACTAGTTAGCAGCCTCCCCTTGGAAGATGGGTTCTTATCCCAACAACCCTTAGCCCTGCTTGTGCAAAGAAGAAAACTGAAATGATTGGAATTGTATTACTTATAAGAATGAAACTGGAAAAAAACGGATTTATATATATAATATATATATAATATTTTATATATTATATATATATATATATATATATATATATAATATATATACATATACTACTTTTTTTTTTTAACTCAATCGTCTACTCAAAAAGAAGGGCTAATTTTTTTACCCAAACCCAAAAAGATAGGATAGATTAAAGAACTGGAGACCAATATCATTATTAAATGTGGCGTATAAAATTGGGTCTGCATGCATTGCTAACAGAATTAAGCTCATCTTACCTTCATCATAAATGAAGATCATCAGGCTTTGTGCCTAACCGCTTTATAGGTGAAAAAAATTAATATATGACTTAATTGATATTTGAATAAGAATAAAATGCCTGTTTACTTATATGCCTAGATTTCAAAAATCCTTTCATTCTGTTACTGAAGTTTATGTCAAAAGTTATGCGTGCATTTGGCTTTGGTCCAGATATATGCCAGTGGGTTAGTAATTTTTATAAAGACATTAAATCAGCAGTTTGTGTTAATAGGATTATCTCTGAATGGTTTCAAATCGGAAGGGTTGTAGACAAGGGGATCCTATCTCCCCATATTTGTTTATCCTATGTGTGGAAATCCTGGGTTGCATGATACATCAAAATAATAAAAAGAAGGAATTAAAATAGGTGATACAGAATAAATATTTCTCAGTTTGCTGACGACACTGAACATTTCTTAAATGACAAAAAAGTATCATTTGAAGAAGCTTTGAACACATTAGATATGTTTGGTAAAAAGTCTGGTTTAAAACTTAATACAGGAAAGTCGGCGGCTATATGGTTGGGAAACAAATGCAATTCCAAGAGCGATTTATGCCTCATTTACACTTTGAATGGAATCCCCCGAAATTCAAAGTGCTTGGTATCTGGTTAACTAATGATTTAACTGACTGTACGAATTTCAATTTGAACGAAAAAATTTGCAGAAATTAGAAGACTGTACAAGATATGGCTTAAGCGAAACAAAACGCCTTTGGGTAGAGTAGCAGTTCTGAAGTGTCTAATTCTGTCAAAAATCACTTATCTATGGATGTTGCTACCAAATCCACCCGACCAATTGATAGAATCATTACAAATCTCGGTGTTTCAGTTCGTTTGGAGTAGGAAAAAGATAGAATCAACAGGAAAGTAGCTGTGAGAAATATTAATGAAGGTTGACTTGGAATTCCTCATTTTAAGGATGCAATAACAGCATTAAAACTCAGCTGGATTCGAAGATTGAAAAATAGTAATCACAAATGGAAAAGATTACTCACAACAATTTATCCGAACATAGCTAAGTTAGATTTATTGGGCCCATCAATACCTGCTGAGAAACACATGTTAAGCAATTTTTGGATAAGTGTCTTCGAAGCATATAAAATATTTAGCTTAAAGGTAAATATTGAAACAACAACTGATTTGCTTTTGGAACCTATTTTCTACAATACAAATATTAGGATAGGTCAAAGAATCATTACTACAAGAAATGGGCTGACAAGGATATTTTTCTGATTAGAGATTTGTTAAATGATGATGGAACCTTTTTGACTATGAATCAGTTTAAACAAAAACATGGTGTTAACGTCGATTTTGTCACTTATAATGGATGTGTCGGTGCTATACGTTGCTATATCAACAAGACAGGATTAACCCTTAACAGTAACAATTCCATTGCATCGACTCACAAAACGCTTCAATTGATATATTCCATCCCAAAAGGAACGAAGTTTTATTATGATAATGCTAAAGGACAAATTAGAACCTAAAATTGTAAAAGATGGAATGAAAAAATGGAAAGAGAGCTTAACTGGTAATATATTTTCATCAAGGCCAAGAAAATACAAGAAATCAAACTGAAATGGTTCCAAATAAGAATTCTGCACCGAATATTAGCAACTAACGTCATCCTTGCAAACATGAATGTTGTTAACTCTGAGGATTGTTCTTTCTGTAGAAATGTGAGAGATAGTATTAATCACCTGTTATGGGCATGTCCACATATAAAACGTTTTTGGGGACAGATAGAAGCATGTATCAACACCAGCACAGAAAATAGCTTTAACCTTTTACTTAACGAAACTTTTGTGCTATTTGGATATGAAGAGAATACAAAGTCAAGTCATGTCCTTGATTGTATTATAATCCTTGCAAAAGTTTTCATCTTCAAATGTAAAACGGTGGAAACTTTACCTCTCCATGTTAACTTTAAATCCTTCTTGAAGATTAAACATGAAACTGAAAAGTATATTTCTTCAACAAATATGAGATATAACAGTTTTTCAGGCAGAATGGTTTTATTTCAAAAACTTTTTGAATAGATAAGGAAACGAGCTAGCAAACCCATCGTGCCGTTACTTGTTTTTTTGTGTTTTGGGTTTTTTGTTGTTGCCATACTTGTAATGTAACATAAATGTTCATGCCTGTCACCAGGAATACTACAATGTAACTACAGATTCTTGTCCATCTAGTATTCAAGCTACAGTTAATTTATGTCTAGATGTTTATTTGTAGTGCCCTTTTCCACTCAAAATTTTTTTTTTTTTTTTTTTTATTATACTATTTAATTGATCAGCATTCTATTGTTTGGTCAATCATGGGAGATTGCATCTCTTAGGATATCCAAGTAAAGGTTGTTCTGTACAATTCTTAGCCACTCACAATGCTTGGGTTATTGAACAGCAGAGCTGACCACTCATACTGTTCCATATCTTTTGATCTCCCTTGCATCCTTGAACGGATCCTCAAGCATAGGCTCAAAGATTGTCCCCTATATTTTATACTGTTTGAATACTGCTTTTAGTTTTTCAGCAACTTTTTCGTCTCCACACTTTTGTTTTGTTCCATTTTTTTATCCTTCGCTGGCTGCTTTGAGGGTGCTGTTGGATTCTTTTTTGAACCCTTGGTGGTGAGAATACCACAGAATTATGGACTGTGGTGTGTCTCTATTTGACACCAAGAGCACAGACACACTCAGCCGTGTCTCCCTGATGAGTCCAATCCAGCGGACGAAAGGCATAGGAGCAGGCAATACAAATAAATGTGCCTTCAAGAGGGATTACGATGGTTCCCTCAGGCAGCTAGTGAAGGGGGGCTTCTATGTATGTATGCATGCATGTACGTATGTATGTATGCATGTATGCATGTACGTACGTATGTATGTATGTATGTATGTATGTATGTACGTATCTGCGTATGTGTGTCAGTGCATGTGCACGTATGCATGTATGTATGTATGTGTATATGATATGTATATATGTTATGTGTGTATATATATATATATATTTTAATATATAATATATATATATATATATATATATATATATATTATATATATATCAGTTTAAAATAGGATTTTAAAATGAAGAGATTAAAACCTACAAGCTTGTTGCAAGCTAAAAAACGCTCTCCTCAGGGTATACAATTTGGGCACGCCACCGGTGTTATATATTGTGGTGTGTGGGGGTCTGAGTTCTGTGCGTGTGGCACGTGGCCTGCCGGTTTTTCTTTTTTGGGCGCGTTCAGGGGGACGTGTTACGGAAATTGTGCATTGACAAAGATTTCCATTTATGCCTGCAATTGTTTATCATTTCTACTTTAGAGTTCAGGGATGCCAGGTGGGGTTTACATAATATCAGCCACTTTTCTGTAGTACATAAGTTGCATTTTTAGAAATGTTGTTGTATGGTGTTGCTCTTTTTATAATTTTCCATGATATGTTGTAATCTATTTTCTTATTTTTCAGCTTCCAAATATATTTACTTAATTCTGTTTGGTTTTTATATTTTTCATTTTTGAAAGACTGTTTATGGTTTGCGTATCTGGTTTTAAAGTGGTTTGCCGTGATTCCTATGTATGTTTCTTTATCACTGTCTGTTGTTACCGTAGCTTGGTACACAATATTGTTGTAGAGACATTTATTATTCAGAGGGCACTGGTCTTTTTTTAGTGCAATTACAAGATATCCTTTCATCACCCTCTTTGGTTGTGTTGTTTTTGGTTTTATTGGAAGAATCAATTATATTTTTAAGGTTGGGCATACACGAGCATGATAGCTTGACGGTATTTTTTGTTGAATATTTTAGATAGTACATGATCTTTTTGGAATGATGTTTGAAGGATTCTGAGGAATTCTTTTCCCACGTTAGTTTTTGTTCTTCCATCATATGGAGTGTTATACCATATAATTTTTCTTTGTACATGATTGAGCACTTTTTACGTCCTGAGTGGCTTTTAACTCTGATTTTATTGATTGCTCCTCACGTTGAGCACTGTGGCCTAGCAGAACCTAAATTTAATATGGAGAGAATTAACTTTGGGCAGTCCACCAAAAATATACCTTTTTCAAATCCACAACTCTACATGAAAAAACTGATAGAGCAGACTGAAACATTTGTGCGCAACATGAGGTGGAAAGCGTTTTTCTTTTTGAATCCAGATGCCAAAAAGGAAGATAAAAAACCTTATGGTTTAAGTCATGGAGATCGCCACCTATAATAGAGGAAATGAAACCCTTTGAAGAAAGCATGAAAAAACTAATAGCTAATATTGATTTCAGAAAACCACATAACAATTTCCAAACAACATTGAATAATAACATAAAACAAATCCAGAATGACAAAAAGATATTCATAAAGGCGGACAAGACAAACAATTTTCTATAAAATGGAAACTAATGAGTACTCTCAACTCCTCAACAAAAATATTCAGAAAAAATATTTTTTAAAAAGCTGATAAGACCACATATGGCAACATCTGCAAAAAAGAAAAAGAACTTGTGCACCAGATGGATTTAGCTGATAGGATAGAAGCAACACCAATAAAAGAAGCCTTTATAACCCTTAAAGACCACAAACCTAACTTTCTCAACAACCCTACTTGTAGACTGATGAACCCATCAAAATCTGAATTAGGCAAAATTAGTAAAAAGATCCTGGAAAAAGCAATAGAGGACATAAAAACAAACACTGAATACAATCTCTGGAAAAATAGTTACGAAGTTATCCAATGGTTTAAAGAATTGAACAAACAGACAAATACAGTGTTCATTACTTTTGACATTGTGGACTTCTACCCTTCCATTGATGAGGAATTACT
Source organism: Conus ventricosus (assembly GCA_018398815.1). Lineage (NCBI taxonomy): Eukaryota > Metazoa > Mollusca > Gastropoda > Neogastropoda > Conidae > Conus > Conus ventricosus. The sequence continues at coordinate 5,376,312 of CM031624.1, read as the reverse complement.
TACTAAAGCTCTAAGATTCGCCAACAAATATACAAATATAACAGATTCTGAGATGGAAATCATTCTCCACACTAAGAAAACCCTTCTCCATAGCAACAGTGAAACTTGGATAATAAAAAAACCCAGCAGAAATTCCACATTCGATGTCACGATGGGATCTTATGATGGAGCTGAAACTTATGAATTAGTTGGACTTTTCATGTTGTCTCATATACAGAAAATACTTGGTAAACAGGTTGGCTTATACAGAGATGACGGTCTTGCCACGTTAAACAATAAACCAAAAACCATTGAAAACAAAGAAAAAAGAACTTTGTAAAATTTTTCAAATCCATAACCTAAAAATCACAGTAGAAGCCAACAAAAAAACAGTAAATTATTTAGACATAACATTAGACCTTAAGGATCATACATACAAACCATATAAAAAACTTAATGACACACCTGTCTACGTAGACATCAATAGCAACCACCCACCCTCCATCTTAAAACCATACCTAATGGTATAAACAAAAGATTATCTAAACTGTCATGCAATGACAAAGAATTTAACAGTGCAGCAGCTGAATATCAAGAGGCGCTGAAAAAAGTGGCTACAACTACAAATTACAATACAACCCAGATAACAACATGAA
>CM031624.1:5363177-5373177 GCA_018398815.1 Conus ventricosus | reverse complement strand
AACTGTTGGAATGGCCTGGTTGGCAAACTGAAGACCACAGATTCGGCCACTTTTCCTTTCCTCGGTGAGAGACTCCGTGATTTCTTTGGCTTGAACCTCATTCTGGATGAGGCAACTATGCCGTCCAGCCTCTCAAGCACATGACGTGTCTCGGCTTGTCTGGATGAAATCACTGTAGTGTCATCCATGAAGGCCTTGAGAGGGGGCATCTTGTATCCATCGCCAAGGTCTGTTTGTCTTGCGTTGCTTGTTGCTGCTTTCAATATGACTTCCATTGCCAACACGAACAGTATCAGGGAAATTGCACAGCCCATTGCAATGCCCACTTCCAAGTTGATCCAAGCTGTTGTGTACTCCTTGGTAAGAGAACCGCATTGAGAAGCCATTGAAGTACTTCTTGAGAATGCCGCGGATGTTCTTTGGCACATGGTACATCTCAAGAGCCAACTGTATCATCCATATGCGTTTGCCAGATCAAGCCACACTACGTCCAGGACTCTCTTTTCTGCTCTTTGGATTGCTTCCCAGATCATTGTGGCGTGTTCTACACAGCCAGCCACGCCTGGATGCCACCTTTCTGGACTGACACATCCAAGTACTTGTTTTCCATCAGGTACTTGGTTAGTCTTGCTGCCATGATAGAGAAGAAGATTTTCCCTTCGACGTTCAGTAGTGACATTGACCTGAACTGGCTGATGTCACTTGAGTTTTGCTCTTTGGGGATATACACACCATCTGCCGTCATCCACTGGCCGCTGATCTTCTGGTTTCTCCAAGCTGATCGCAGCAGCCTGTGGGCTCTCCAGCACCCTGGGACATTTCTTGTACAGCTGTTAAGGTATTCCGTTTGGCCCTGGTGATGATTTGGCTCTGGCTTTTCCGACCATCTTCTTGATTTCCGCCAACGTTGGTGGCTTATCATTGAACTGCTCCTCAGGGTTGGTTGGCCACACCAGACCTTGAATGTCGAGTGATGCTTTGCTCTGTGAGTCAGAGTATGCTTTCCTCAGATGGTGCTCAAGAACTCCTTTGTCCACACTTAGGGTATCAGATTTTGGCTGCTCAAACAGTGTTCTGGCAAACTTGAAGGAGTCTCTAAAGAAGCGCTCTTGGGTCTTTTTTTTGTTCTTCCTCTTCCTCGCAGGTTCCGCTTTGCTGAGGGCGCTGGGTTTGCTTTCAGTTCTTTCCAGAGTTTTCCCAAGCCTTGTTTTTCAGCGGGCAGTGCGGTCTTCCCATTTGCTTCTTGAGGTTTTTCTTTTGGACCATGATCTTGTCCATCTCTTCTTGGTGTCTAGATTTCTTTGGCGGTGTTTTCTCTTTGGGTAGTTTAGCTCCATAGGCATTTCTCCAGGTGGCATACACAATATCCTCATATGTGGCTAGTTCGTGTTCCAGACTGCTTTTCTCTATCAGTGCAATGAGTCTTTGGACGATTTTTGCATCCAGTTTCTCCCAATCTTTAGTTTTGTTTGTTCGTGGCAGGTTGAGTTTCCGGCGCCTGGCATCGAGGGCCTGTGCAAATTTCTCATCCAAACCAACAGCGTGGATGTCCTTGGCACTGTCGTTTAAATCCTCAAGTATAGATTACGTAACTAAACAGGTGATCTTTATAATTCAAGGTACAATGTATCTATCTCGAGCAGTCAATCAATCAGTCTAACTGTCCCTGTCTGTATGTATGTATGTATGTCTATATATATATATATATATATATATATATTATATATATATATATATATATATCTATATATATATATATCTATATATATATATATATATATATGACTAAGTGCCAAAAGGTGGTCACAAAAAACGGACAGAGGGGGTCAAAATTCAGAATCACACAATTACTTTTAAAAGTGTGTTTTATACTTAACTTGAACTGTTGTATTGTCATGTAAAAGCAGAAGATAAGTGCAGTTGTAGATTTTGTGATATTTGACTTTAAAATAAATGTCCTCGGGTATGTCAGATGCGAGCGATTACACCATAAAGGCCATATAACTCATACATTTCACACATTAAATCAGTCTACATTGGGCATGACCATTGCTGTAGATACATCTTTTCATGTTATAATTTGTATGACTTGGGTCTGATTTTTAAGGGGAATAAAGGAGACTAGTTGTCGTAATCACTCACATCCGACACAAAACACACAATCACAATTTACAAATTTGTGATCAACAACAGATTTTTAGGTTTTTTTTAAAGTTTTTAATCATAGAACAACATCATGGTTTAATACAATTTCATTGTTCTACTGCAACTGAATTTGAACATTCATTCCATGTGTCAGATGTGATGATTACACCAAAAATGGTTCGCCTTTCCACGATGAAGGGCATTCATACATTGCATCACAATCAAACATTTTGGCATGCAACTATACCAACAAGGAACATTTTACCAAGTTTCCACCTAGTGAAAAAATATGTGATTTGTTTGAGTGAAAACAAAAGCAACAATAAGCAAATGATATGTTCAACATAATCCCGTTACAAAATTAATGAAAACATCATCACTATGACCATGACAAAGCTCATACATGACTCAAATATATCATATAAATATATATATATATATATAATATATATATATATATACATATATATATACATATATATATATATATATATATATATATATATATATATATATATATATACAACAAACTAATAAATTCCAAGGATAGGTACCGCACCGTTCCAGCAAGAGGGAGACAGTCTCAAATGGGGAGGAAACTCACTAACATATAACTCCTGGTCATATACCGATATTTCGAAACTTGGTGGTTTCTCCTCAGTGACCGCGGAAAGTGGTAATTTGACTCCTCTGCCTTTCAGTTTTAAGAAGAATGCAATCCCAGAAAAGGTTTGTGTGCAATACCGTAGTATGTTTGTTGAGTTTTCAAAAAACCAACCAAAGGTGCCATCTAAGAAGCAAAAGAAAATCACAAAAGAGCAAAACAAGCTACATTTTCTTGTGAAAAGTAGAAAATATAAAAAGATATCCTCTAAGACACAAGTGCTGAGGGCAAGTTCTTGGAATGAATCCGCAAGGGACTAAAATACAACAAACTAATAAATTCCAAGGATAAGTACCGCACCGTTCCAGCAACTTACAGAGCAGCTTGGTTTGCAATGACTGCAAGAAATATTGAATTATAAACAAGCTTGCTCTTATGTCTTAGATTGAAGAAATAGGGGGAGATAAGCATTCATATCTGCAGTGGTAATAATTCTGCCTAACTAACAGTATGTGCTTGAGTGGGTGAATGGGGAAAAATAAATAAATGCTTCTCAAAATGAGCCTTCAGCAAGTTATAGTCTCCAAGAGGGAGACAGTCTCCAATGGGGAGGAAACTCACTAACATATAACTCCTGGTCAATACCGATATTTCGAAACTTGGTGGTTTCTCCTCAGTGACGTGGAAAGTGGTAATTTGACTCCTCTGCCTTTTCAGTTTTAAGAAGAATGCAATCCCAGAAAAGGTTGGTGTGCAATACCGTAGTATGTTTGTTGAGTTTCAAAAAACCAACAAAGGTGCCATCTAAGAAGCAAAAGAAAATCATAAAGAGCAAAACAAGCTACATTTTCTTGTGAAAAGTAGAAAATATAAAAAGATATCCTCTAAGACACAAGTGCTGAGGGCAAGTTCTTGGAATGAATCCGAAGGGACTAAAATACAACAAACTAATAAATTCCAAGGATAAGTACCGCACCGTTCCAGCAACTTACAGAGCAGCTTGGTGTTGCAATGACTGCAAGAAATATTGAATTATAAACAGAGCTTGCTCTTATGTCTTAGATTGAAGAAATAGGGGGAGATATAGCATTCATATCTGCAGTGGTAGATAATTCTGCCTAACTAACAGTATGTGCTTGAGTGGGTGAATGGGGAAAAATAAAATAAATGCTTCTCAAAATGAGCCTTCAGCAAGCTTATAGTCTCCAAGAGGGAGACAGTCTCCAATGGGGAGGAAACTCACTACATATAACTCCTGGTCATATACCGATATTTCGAAACTTGGTGGTTTCTCCTCAGTGACTGTGGAAAGTGGTAATTTGACTCCTCTGCCTTTTCAGTTTTAAGAAGAATGCAATCCCAGAAAAGGTTGGTGTGCAATACCGTGGTATGTTTGTTGAGTTTTCAAAAAACCAACCAAAGGTGCCATCTAAGAAGCAAAAGAATATCACAAAAGAGCAAAACAAGCTACATTTTCTTGTGAAAAGTAGAAAATATAAAAAGATATTCTCTAAGACACAAGTGTTGAGGGCAAGTTCTTGGAATGAATCCGCAAGGGACTAAATAAGTTCTTGGAATGAATCCGCAAGGACTAAAATACAACAAACTAATAAATTCCAACAATAAGTACCGCACCGTTCCAGCAACTTACAGAGCAGCTTGGTGTTGCAATGACTGCAAGAAATATTGAATTATAAACAAAGCTTGCTCTTATGTCTTAGATTGAAGAAATAGGGGGAGATAAGCATTCATATCTGCAGTGGTAGATAATTCTGCCTAACTAACAGTATGTGCTTGAGTGGGTGAACGGGGAAAAATAAAATAAATGCTTCTCAAAATGACTTTCAGCAAGCTTATAGTCTCCAACTGCCTTGGCTTAAGGCTGTGTCAGGCTAATTGACATAGGCTTGAACACCAAGGCTACATCAAAATGTTGTTATGCTCTGCATAGTTATGCGGGGATTGTCTTCAGTTGTGACAAGCTCCTAGCATAAATTTATCAGTCTCTAAAATCCCCCGAAGTCGGAGTGTGGTGCCCATGTGGCGGGGTAATCAAAAACGGTCACACACGTAATGTTCTCATCCCCAGCTGATGCATTTGTACCATAGTGTTCAAGTACTTCGGCTGTTTGGATGATCCCTGGAGTCTTTTAGCCAGGGTACAACAACAACAACAACATAGTCTCCAAGAGGGAGACAGTCTCCAATGGGGAGGAAACTCACTAACATATAACTCCTGGTCACATACCGATATTTCGAAACTTGGTGGTTTCTCCTCAGTGACCGCGGAAAGTGGTAATTTTGACTCCTCTGCCTTTTCAGTTTTAAGAAGAATGCAATCCCAGAAAAGGTTGGTGTGCAATACCGTAGTATGTTTGTTGAGTTTTCAAAAAATCAACCAAAGGGGCCATCTAAGAAGCAAAAGAAAATCATGAAAGAGCAAAACAAGCTACATTTTCTTGTGAAAAGTAGAAAATATAAAACGATATCCTCTAAGACACAAGTGCTTTAGGGCAAGTTCTTGGAATGAATCCGAAAGGGACTAAAATACAACAAACTAATAAATTCCAAGAATAAGTACCGCACCGTTCCAGCAACTTACAGAGCAGCTTTGGGGTTGCAATGACTGCAAGAAATATTGAATTATAAACAAAGCTTGCTCTTATGTCTTAGATTGAAGAAATAGGGGGAGATAAGCATTCATATCTGCAGTGGTAGATAATTCTGCCTACCTAACAGTATGTGCTTGAGTGGGTGAATGTGGTAAAATAAAATAAATGCTTCTCAAAATGAGCCTTCAGCAAGATTATAGTCTCCAAGAGGGAGACAGTCTCCAATGGGAGGAAACTCACTAACATATAACTCCTGGTCACATACCGATATTTCGAAAGTTGGTGGTTTCTCCTCATGACCGCGGAAAGTGGTAATTTGACTCCTCTGCCTTTTCAGTTTTAAGACGAATGCAATCCCAGAAAAGGTTGGTGTGCAATACCGTAGTATGTTTGTTGAGTTCTCAAAAGACCAACGAAAGGTGCCATCTAAGAAGCAAAAGAAAATCATAAAAGAGCAAAACAAGCTACATTTTCTTGTGAAAAGTAGAAAATATAAAAAGATATCCTCTAAGACACAAGTGCTGAGGGCAAGTTCTTGGAATGAATCCGTAAGGGGCTAAAATACAACAAACTAATAAATTCCAAGGATAAGTACCGCACCGTTCCAGCAACTTACAGAGCAGCTTGGTGTTGCAATGACTGCAAGAAAATATTGAATTATAAACAAAGCTTGCTCTTATGTCTTAGATTGAAGAAATAGGGGGAGATAAGCATTCATATCTGCAGTGGTAGATAATTCTGCCTAACTAACAGTATGTGCTTGAGTGGGTGAATGGGGAAAAATAAAATAAATGCTTCTCAAAATGCGCCTTCAGCAAGCTTATAGTCTCCAAGAGGGGGACAGTCCCAATGGGGGGGAAACTCACTCACATATAACTCCTGGTCATATACCGATATTTCGAAACTTGGTGGTTTCTCCTCAGTGACTGTGGGAAAGTGGTAATTTGACTCCTCTGCCTTTTCAGTTTTAAGAAGAATGCAATCCCAGAAAAGGTTGGTGTGCAATACCGTGGTATGTTTGTTGAGTTTTCAAAAAACCAACCAAAGGTGCCATCTAAGAAGCAAAAGAAAATCACAAAAGAGCAAAACAAGCTACATTTTCTTGTGAAAAGTAGAAAACATAAAAAGATATTCTCTAAGACACAAGTGTTGAGGGCAAGTTCTTGGAATGAATCCGCAAGGGACTAAAATACAACAAACTAATAAATTCCAAGGATAAGTACCGCACCGTTCCAGCAACTTACAGAGCAGCTTGGTGTTGCAATGACTGCAAGAAATATTGAATTATAAAACAAGCTTGCTCTTATGTCTTAGATTGAAGAAATAGGGGGAGATAAGCATTCATATCTGCAGTGGTAGATAATTCTGCCTAACTAACAGTATGTGCTTGAGTGGTGTGAACGGGGAAAATAAAAATAAATGCTTCTCAAAATGAGCTTTCAGCAAGCTTATAGTCTCCAACTGCCTTGGCTTAAGGCTGTGTCAGGCTAATTGACATAGGCTTGAACACCAAGGCTACATCAAAATGTTGTTATGCTCTGCATAGTTATGCGGGGATTGTCTTCAGTTGTGACAGCTCCTAGCATAAATTTATCAGTCTCTAAAATCCCCCGAAGTCGGAGTGTGGCTGCCCATGTGGCGGGTAATCAAAAACGGTCACACACGTAATGTTCTCATCCCCAGCTGATGCATTTGTACCATAGTGTTCAAGTACTTCGGCTGTTTGGATGATCCCTGGAGTCTTTTAGCCAGGGTACAACAACAACAACAACATAGTCTCCAAGAGGGAGACAGTCTCCAATGGGGAGGAAACTCACTAACATATAACTCCTGGTCACATACCGATATTTCGAAACTTGGTGGTTTCTCCTCAGTGACCGCGGAAAGTGGTAATTTGACTCCTCTGCCTTTTCAGTTTTAAGAAGAATGCAATCCCAGAAAAGGTTGGTGTGCAATACCGTAGTATGTTTGTGAGTTTTCAAAAAATCAACCAAAGGTGCCATCTAAGAAGCAAAGAAAATCATGAAAGAGCAAAACAAGCTACATTTTCTTGTGAAAAGTAGAAAATATAAAAAGATATCCTCTAAGACACAAGTGCTGAGGGCAAGTTCTTGGAATGAATCCGAAAGGGACTAAAATACAACAAACTAATAAATTCCAAGAATAAGTACCGCACCGTTCCAGCAACTTACAGAGCAGCTTGGTGTTGCAATGACTGCAAGAAATATTGAATTATAAACAAAGCTTGCTCTTATGTCTTAGATTGAAGAAATAGGGGGAGATAAGCATTCATATCTGCAGTGGTAGATAATTCTGCCTACCTAACAGTATGTGCTTGAGTGGGTGAATGGGTAAAATAAAATAAATGCTTCTCAAAATGAGCCTTCAGCAAGATTATAGTCTCCAAGAGGAGACAGTCTCCAATGGGGAGGAAACTCACTATCATAATAACTCCTGGTCACATACGATATTTCGAAACTTGGTGGTTTCTCCTCAGTGACCGCGGAAAGTGGTAATTTGACTCCTCTGCCTTTTCAGTTTTAAGACGAATGCAATCCCAGAAAAGGTTGGTGTGCAATACCGTAGTATGTTTGTTGAGTTCTCAAAAGACCAACGAAAGGTGCCATCTAAGAAGCAAAAGAAAATCATAAAAGAGCAAAACAAGCTACATTTTTCTTGTGAAAAGTAGAAAATATAAAAAGATATCCTCTAAGACACAAGTGCTGAGGGCAAGTTCTTGGAATGAATCCGTAAGGGACTAAAATACAACAAACTAATAAATTCCAAGGATAAGTACCGCACCGTTCCAGCAACTTACAGAGCAGCTTGGTGTTTGCAATGACTGCAAGAAATATTGAATTATAAAAAAAAGCTTGCTCTTATGTCTTAGATTGAAGAAATGGGGGGAGATAAGCATTCATATCTGCAGTGGTAGATAATTCTGCCTAACTAACAGTATGTGCTTGAGTGGGTGAATGGGGAAAAATAAAATAAATGCTTCTCAAAATGCGCCTTCAGCAAGCTTATAGTCTCCAAGAGGGAGACAGTCTCCAATGGGAGGAAACTCACTCACATATAACTCCTGGTCATATACCGATATTTCGAAACTTGGTGGTTTCTCCTCAGTGACTGTGGAAAGTGGTAATTTGACTCCTCTCCCTTTTTCAGTTTTAAGAAGAATGCAATCCAGAAAAGGTTGGTGTGCAATACCGTGGTATGTTTGTTGAGTTTTCAAAAAACCAACCAAAGGTGCCATCTAAGAAGCAAAAGAAAATCACAAAAGAGCAAAACAAGCTACATTTTCTTGTGAAAAGTCGAAAACATAAAAAGATATTCTCTAAGACACAAGTGTTGAGGGCAAGTTCTTGGAATGAATCCGCAAGGGACTAAAATACAACAAACTAATAAATTCCAAGGATAAGTACCGCACCGTTCCAGCAACTTACAGAGCAGCTTGGTGTTGCAATGACTGCAAGAAATATTGAATTATAAACAAAGCTTGCTCTTATGTCTTAGATTGAAGAAATAGGGGGAGATAAGCATTCATATCTGCAGTGGTAGATAATTCTGCCTAACTAACAGTATGTGCTTGAGTGGGTGAACGGGGAAAAATAAAATAAATGCTTCTCAAAATGAGCTTTCAGCAAGCTTATAGTCTCCAACTGCCTTGGCTTAAGGCTGTGTCAGGCTAATTGACATAGGCTTAAACCCACCAAGGCTACATCAAAATGTTGTTATGCTCTGCATAGTTATGCGGGGGATTGTCTTCAGTTGTGACAAGCTCCTAGCATAAATTTATCAGTCTCTAAAATCCCCGAAGTCGGAGTGTGGCTGCCCATGTGGCGGGGTAATCAAAAAACGGTCACACACGTAATGTTCTCATCCCCAGCTGATGCATTTGTACCATAGTGTTCAAGTACTTCGGCTGTTTGGATGATCCCTGGAGTCTTTAGCCAGGGTACAACAACAACAACAACATAGTCTCCAAGAGGGAGACAGTCTCCAATGGGGAGGAAAAATCACTAACATATAACTCCTGGTCACATACCGATATTTCGAAACTTGGTGTTTCTCCTCAGTGACGCGGAAAGTGGTAATTTGACTCCTCTGCCTTTTCAGTTTTAAGAAGAATGCAATCCCAGAAAAGGTTGTGTGCAATACCGTAGTATGTTTTTTGAGTTTTCAAAAAATCAACCAAAGGTGCCATCTAAGAAGCAAAAGAAAATCATGAAAGAGCAAAACAAGCTACATTTTCTTGTGAAAAGTAGAAAATATAAAAAGATATCCTCTAAGACACAAGTGCTGAGGGCAAGTTCTTGGAATGAATCCGAAAGGGGACTAAAATACAACAAACTAATAAATTCCAAGAATAAGTACCGCCACCGTTCCAGCAACTTACAGAGCAGCTTGGTGTTGCAATGACTGCAAGAAATATGAATTATAAACAAAGCTTGCTCTTATGTCTTAGATTGAGAAATAGGGGAGATAAGCATTCATATCTGCAGTGGTAGATAATTCTGCCTACCTAACAGTATGTGCTTGAGTGGGTGAATGGGGTAAAATAAAAAAATTTTAAAAAAAAAAACCCCCAAAAAATTTAAAAACTCCAAAAACGGGCCCAAGGGAAGGGGAAAATTTT
>CM031624.1:5343955-5362177 GCA_018398815.1 Conus ventricosus | reverse complement strand
TAAGAAATATTAATGAAGGTGGACTTGGAATTCCTCATTTTAAGGATGCAGTAACAGCATTAAAACTCAGCTGGATTCGAAGATTGAAAAATTGTAATCACAAATGGAAAAGATTACTCACAACAATTTATCCGAACAGAGCTAAGTTAGATTTATTGGGCCCATCAATACCTGCTGAGAAACACATGTTAAGCAATTTTTGGATCAGTGTCTTCGAAGCATATAAAATATTTAGCTTAAAGGTAAATATTGAAACAACAAGTGATTTGTTTTTGGAACCTATTTTCTACAATACAAATATTAGGATAGGTCAAAGAATCATCTACTACAAGAAATGGGCTGACAAGGATATTTTTCTGATTAGAGATTTGTTAAATGATGATGGAACCTTTTTGACTATGAATCAGTTTAAACAAAAACATGGTGTTAGCGTCGATTTTGTCATTTATAATGGATGTGTCGGTGCTATACGTTGCTATATCAACAAGACAGGATTAACCCTTAACAGTAACAAATCCATTGCATCGACTCACAAAACGCTTCAATTGATATATTTCATCCCAAAAGGAACAAAGTTTTATTATAATATGCTAAAGGACAAATTAAACCTAAAAATTGTAAAAGATGGAATGAAAAAATGGAAAGAGAGCTTAACTGGAAATATATTTTCATCAAGGCCAAGAAAATACAAGAAATCAAACTGAAATGGTTCCAAATAAGAATTCTGCACCGAATATTAGCAACTAACGTCATCCTTGCAAACATGAATGTTGTTAACTCTGAGGATTGTTCTTTCTGTAAAAATGTGAGAGATAGTATTAATCACATGTTATGGGCATGTCCACATGTAAAACGTTTTTGGAGACAGATAGAAGCATGTATCAACTCCAGCACAGAAAATAGCTTTAACCTTTTACTTAAACGAAACTTTTGTGCTATTTGGATATGAAAAGAATACAAAGTCAAGTCATGTCCTTGATTGTATTATAATCCTTGCAAAATTTTTCATTTTCAAATGTAAAACGGTGGAAACTTTACCTCTCTATGTTAACTTTAAATCCTTCTTGAAGATTAAACATGAAACTGAAAAGTATATTTCTTCAACAAATATGAGATATAACAGTTTTCAGGCAGAATGGTTTTATTTCAAAAAACTTTTTGAATAGATAAGGAAACGAGCTAGCAAACCCATCGTGCCGTTACTTGTTTTTTTGTGTTTTGTTTTTTTTTGTTGCCATACTTGTAATGTGTATGAGACATAAATATTCATGCCTGTCACCAGGAATACTACAATGTAACTACAGATTCTTGTCCATCTAATATTTAAGCTACAGTTAATTTATGTCTAGATGTTTATTTGTAGTGCCCTTTTCCACTCAATAATGCTTTTTGTTTTGTTTTGTTTTTTTATTATACTATTTAATTGATCAGCATTCTATTGTTTGGTCAATCAGTGGGAGATTGCATCTCTTAGGAGATCCAAGTAAAGGTTGTTCTGTACAATTCTTAGCCACTCACAATGCTTGGGTTATTGAACAGCAGAGCTGACCACTCAGACTGTTCCATATCTTTTGATCTCCCTTGCATCCTTGAATGGATCCTCAAGCATAGGCTCAAAGATTGTCCCCTATATTTTATACTGTTTGAATACTGCTTTTAGTTTTTCAGCAACTTTTTCGTCTCCACACTTTTGTTTTGTTCCATTTTACTATCCTTTGCTGGCTGCTTTGAGGGTGCTGTTGGATTCTTTTTTGAACCCTTGGTGGTGACCACACCACAGAATTATGGATTGTGGTGTGTCTCTATTTGACACCAAGAGCACAGACACACTCAGCCGTGTCTCCCTGATGAGTCCGATCCAGCGGACGAAAGGCCTAGGAGCAGGGAATAAAAATAAATGTGCCTTCAAGAGGGATTACGATGGTTCCCTCAGGCAGCTAGTGAAGGGGCTTCTATGTATGTATGCATGCATGTACGCATGTATGTATGCATGTACGTATGTATGTATGTATGTATGTATGTACGTACGTATATGTGTATGTGTGTCAGTGCATGTGTACGTATGCATGTATGTATGTATGTGTATATGTATGTATGTATGTATGTATGTATGTATGTATGTATGTATATGTGTGTGTGTATATTTTTTTAAAGTTCAAATCTTTGCCAAGTCATTACTATAACGACTGAAGAATTGTTAACCTGCAGAGAACTAATATATGTCTGGCTCACCCGCTCTCAACCGGCCTTAGCCGGTTTCGACCGGGCGAATCCAGAACAGACATATATTAGTTCTCTGACAAGTAAGACTTCAATAACCAAAAACGTAGCGTAGTAACGTAGGGAAAAGCAGCCACGGCTGAACACGCCCCATAGAGTAACATAGGGGAAAAGCAGCCGTGGCTGAACGCGCCCCAGATACAAAGGGTGGTGCACTAGGCTATCCGATTACTTACCGATTAACGGTGTGTTAATTACAGCGTGGGAGCAGAGAGAGAGGCGCAGCCAAAGCCCGTTAAGGTCAAGTTGCCCTCAGAACAACGTGTGGTGAAGGATTGCTTGTGGTTTAAATAATATTTCTATTTAGACACGGAGGAGAAGCCAGTCTTGGAGCCATAGACATACGTGCGTACACACACACACACACACACACACACACACACACACACACACACACACACACACACACACACACACACTATTTATTAGTTCTCTGCATGTCTCCACTGAAAGCCAGTTTGACAAAGTGTTTCTTTCTGCAGTACAGTCATCTATAATAAATAGTGTCTGCGTTTTAAGTTAGCGATCGCTCAGCCTGCTGACAAACTGTGAGGCCAAAAAAATCAATACTGCCGCACCTTCTCTACCCCTCTTCTCCCCCCTCTTCACCCCACTCCTTCCCGCCCAGCCTGCCTGATTACAACATATTACATCAGCCTTCTAGAACTTGCTCTGCCACGTCAACACTGCCGCGTGATGGCGCTGTTACAGCCCGGCCAATCAGCAATTAAGCGGTAGGCTTACAGCGCTCACATGACTATGTTAACCCACACATTCTTCCACTGACTGCCGGACAAGCACGACGTGTTTACTGTGCTGTGATTTTACATTTAAACAGGCGGCTGAGCGGAGAGAGAACTTGTGTGTGTGTTTAAAAACATGGCAAGTCAGGGAAGTGGTGTTCAATGCCTTCTACTAGTGCTGGAAGTGACACTAATATTACTCAAGAAATGGATGAAACCATGTGGAAAGCATGGAATTAGCTACAACTTCCAACAAGCTCAAAATCTCCCATTACCACCGCCAACACCAACGGAATTGTGGACTGAAGAAGAAATGTTTATTTTGCAAGAGAATCAAGACTACTTAAAAAAATGACAGAAATAATTGAAAAGATTAAAAAGGAAGGACCCCGGGATTGCCACAGAAGCCTAAAAGAAAGTTTTGAGCAATTGTTAAAAGAAAAGAAAGGAGACAAAAAAAGGAGAACAGATCTTTCAACGCCGCAAGAATTACATGCTTATCTTATGGCAAATCAGGCTGACGTTCAGTCAGCTATTTCAGAGAAGCTTTACTGATCAGATATTTTCCGAAACAGTAAATGAAGCTAAAAATTGTAGAAGACTACAAAAAGGGATGAAAAATTTTTGAGGAGGCAAGATGCACAGTCCTTGTTAATTTACATTCAGTTTGGTTACTTTTTGAATTTGTGTAACAAGGGCCCAGGAAAATGAAAGAAAGAAGGGAGAACAAAGGAAACTTGGCTGTTTGGTTGAAAGCAAAAACCGGGTATTCTGATGTACACGTACGAAAATTACGTGCTTTGCAAGTGTTCTTTTGGATATCCAAGGTTTTATGCTGTAGGCCTTCCCTTTCGTTTCATTTTTAGCAAGCTGAATGAAATTAAAACCATGCTGCAAGTGCCGGAATTTGCACAGTACGGGAAACAAAATCCGCACATAGCAATGACAAGCGAGCTCCAGCAATCCCCGTAATCGTTAACGGCGGAAGGCAAGACCTTAGTACATCTACCAGAAATGGAGAGGAGTAGTGTGTGCCAGCACTATCTTCATATAAATGCTCCAAATATACAATGACGGATGTACTACTACTGGCGATTAGAGCCGCCATAAAGGCTTGGCTACAGCAGTAATTGCTGTAACTCTGCCAAAGCCAGTTGCAAGCCTGGTTGAGAAAAGAGGAGCACAGCAAACTAGGCTAATGATCATATGTGGTTGGACTACTGACGATAGTATGACGTAGTTCTAAAAATAGTAACGGTTACGCGTAACCGCCTGGCAAACTTTCTACTGGAACAGTTTTCTAAAAATAGTTCTTACCTTACCTGCTTTGACGTCATGCTTCGCCGTTCACGCGCGTGAACGGTGGCCTACTTGCTGGACTCCTGCCCCACAAAGCCTCGGACAGTTTTCTAAAAATAGTTCTTACCTCACCTGCTTTGACGTAAATGCTTCGCCGTTCACCCCGCGTTGAACTCCTGCCCCGTGCCTTTTGCTGTTGTGGTTGGGCTGCTTTAAACGTCCTGCTTCTACGTCCTGTTACAACTTTTAGGCTGCCTTTTTAGGCGGCCGCTGGGTGTACTTTATACAATTGTCTTGTTTATTCAATCAGGCTTTTGTTAAATGCACTTGTGGCTGCTTTGAACTTGCAACAAAAGAGCCAATGAAACACAAAAACGCAAGCGCCGTCTTGCACCAAGTGGTGTTACACATGACAAATAATAAAGCTCTGTGTACACCACACACACTCCTACCCCCAAGTCGCCCCAAGTTCTTAATTAAGTTTTTAATTAAGTCACCCCAAGTTCTTAATTAAGTTTTTAATTAAGTTACTTCAAGTTCTTAATAAGTTCTTGATCAAGTAACTTCTAAGTTCTTGATTAAGTCACCTCAAGATCATAACTAAGTCATCCTTTAAGTACAACCAAGTTATCTTATAATTATCAAAAAAATACAATCTATGTTTTTATCTTAAATAGTAGATGTCTAATATAGTACACCACACGCCTCAAAAAACGCGTCAATCGCTGAGAATATTTTTCTCGGCGTTCTCTGCGCGAGATTGGTCAGCATAGATCTTAATGAAGTTCTTACATCCTAAGCAACTGCATTGATTACAATTCTGGTCTATGAAAATGTCTTTTTAAGACTCCATGTCTTTATTTATTGACTTCATCATTTTATAATACGCCATGATCTATTTTTATTAAAAAAAATTTTAAAAATTAAGTTCTTAAAATATTATTCCATCTGAAATGGATCAAAATGATCTTTTGTTGTTGACGGTTCTGGCGTGCTGTTGTCTTCTGTATTTAGCGGTTCAATTTTTTTGATTGCTTTTGTTTTCTGCTGCCATTGTGGGATATATTTTATAACCGTAATAACTGCCCCCCACAGCAGCAAGGGCGCCAAAATGGCAACAGTTTTAAGTTCAATATACCATGAAGACTTTGGTGCTGTAGGCCTTGAATCACATGGAGTTTTTATAGCTGGCATTGAATCAACTTGTTCTGGCGTTGGCGGTGTTATGTTTTCATTATGAGTTATATTCTGTAACATTAATTTTTTTTGTCTGTTCCACTCTGCTAATTTTCTTCCTGCTTTAAAAACGCCCAGGATGAGGATGCTTTTCACTGGTCTCCACCAGATTCAGTGTTTTCTGCTGATTTTCTGGCTTGTTACTTTCTTCCACCTGATTCAGTGTTTTCTGATTCTGCTGATTTTCTGGCTCGGTCATTTTGAAGGGAAATAAAATCTATATGATTAAAAGTTATTAATCCCATGATTAATGGCGATAACAATGTTCCAAATCTATAGTATAAATCACATCCTAGAGACTCTAATGACTTTTGTTAAAACTGGATCTTGCGTTAAATCATACGTAAGATCTTGTTCAGAATCAATGGGAGCAAATCTACTGACTAGTTTTAGTGTACAAACTAAGAACCGTTTGCCCCACACTTTCACCATTCTAGACCCCAGCTGCGCTTCATACCTGTTGTGATACTTTATAATGTCTTGTGGCGACATCTGTTGAATCTGTTCAATGCTGAATTCAGTTCCGAGAACTGTTTTGTTTTTCCACACGCCGCCAAAGAATACAACCTCTCCTTTTGGGCATAACAGCTTGGCCATCAACTTGGTCATTCATAAGTTTAGGAAGGTTTAGGCTGCCCTGTAGCTGTAGTAGATCATCACTGTTCATGTTTTTTTATTAATTATAATTATTTTATTTTTTAAAATGAGCACCGAAAAAACTATTACCAACCTTGTATACCATTCTGCCGTTATTGGAGGTCTAAGTGTAGGATACTCAATGCTTGGTAAAAGCTTGTTAAGAATTAAACCAGCAGATCTTGGCAAACTAGACTTTGAGGATTCAGCAAAGCTAATTGCTATCATTGCAGCTTCGTTTGCCACGAAAGATTTTCTAGTCAAGCAAGGAATAATTCCAGACAGTATAAATATGTAAAATAAAAAATACATTTATAAAAAATGGCTTCACTCGTAATGATGATAGGTGGCGCTGTGGTGAATGCGCTTGCTTTTAGCGGAAGTAATTACGCGTTTAGTAAACTGCGAGATGAAGGCGAGAGAAAAAGACATAACAAAGCTGTGGAGCAACTAGCTGCAGCGCAAGATCACTAAAGAAAAGCAGAGAATTGAGCAGTTAGATTTTATTAATAACACACTGAAAAAACAGGGGCATGCAGCTTACACATTTTAAAGATGTTGATCAAGCAATAAAACAATATTATCTTGTAACAGGCAAACCAATCGAGACATTGCCCCCACCAAAATTCAGTGACTTTTATCAACCATCAGAAAAACAAAAGATGCAAGAAATCGGGTTTATTGTCTTTGGCATGACCGTTGTGTATTTTGTTGCACAAAATATTGGCTGAATAAAAAATGAACAAAATCTATTATTCGCCAAAAGGATATTGGAAGGGAATAACAGCAATCAAAAAACTAAGCCAAGCAGCTGGAGTCAGTGAACAAACAGCAAAGGAATGGTTATCTAAACAAGCGATTTGGCAAATTTATTTACCAGCGCCTAGACGAATACAGAGACCACACTTTGTCAATACAACTCCAAACGACAACCCATCAAATGGACCTTCTATATTTACCCTCTGATACGATAGACGAAAAAGATTTAAGTACGCACTTACAGTCATTGACATAGCTTCAAGATACAAAGATGCGGAACCGTTAACACAAAAGAGTGCTTCTGCTGTTGCTGTCGCTATACAACTGATATACCAACGGGGCCCCTTAACTTATCCTCGCATGATCCAAGTCGATGATGGAAAAGAATTTAAAGCCAAGTGAATCAATATTGTTGAAACATAGAGTTACCATAGAAGAGGCATTCCGGGAGTTCACAGATCACAGGCTTTAGTTGAAAACTTTAACAAACAGTTATCTGAAAGACTTTTTTCCTACCAGTATCACAGAGAGCTGATTGACAATTCTCGCAACACAGAATGGGTTAGAAGACTGCCTTCAGTTTTGCGCGCAATGAATAATGAAGAATTTAAAGGGCTAAAACCAGTACAAGCAATCAAAAGAAAAACATAATTTTGGCTGAAGGAGAGTCTTAAATCCGGCAAACTATTACCTTTTGGGTTGAAAGTAAGGTACCTTTATTTACCAGAGAAGCAGAAGGGGACACTCGCATCAGGCAACAGATCCGGTTTGGAGTGTTGATCCATATGAAATAAAAAGAATTGTAAAGATGAATCCGCCCGTGTATTATTTACGAGAAACAGACACAACAAAACAACCAGCTCCTCAAAGATTTTTTTGTAAAAGGGAAGAACTGCAGATAATCCCACCAGACACAGTTCCGCTTTAATTAATTTACGTAAATAATTTGATTTTTAAAATGGAAGCTCAGAAGGAAGTGCAGAACGAAACAAGAATGGTAAAGGAAGAACCTTGAAAATATACGGGAATCATTTCATGCGTGTTAATGCATTAAAGGAAACATTTTCGGGGATTAATCAATGCATGCAAATCATCCAGATCACCTACAACTCAAACCCCCAAATTGGGGAAAAAGAATATTTGAAATAATTAAAAAATTCGAACGCATCAAGCAAACAGAGGAAAAGATTTAAATGAATTGGATGAAGCTATGATTGATCTTATAACAAAAGTTGATGAAAAAATAACCCCCCCCTGTTTATGCGGTCCTCCAGTGCCCAATTGCATATGAAAACTCTGGATAACAAACACCCGTTTTGTGTTTGTTCTATCTAATGACTTCTTTGTTACAACCGTTGTGGTTGAAACTCATGTAGATTTGATCGCAGTTTTACGTTGTCATGATGAAAAGTCTTATTGCCAAACAATGCTTCTTTATAGTTGTCATGTGATATGTTTGACTGCACAAAAGCTGCGAGATATTCCCTTTGCTTTCTTAATGATTTTTTCCTGCTCGAAATACTGTAAAATTTTCGACTTAAACCAATAAACTCCTTAATCACCCCTCCAGATAATTTATCCTTCATCTTTCCTAAAACCTTCTTATTAACGGGTGAATGTAAAGGCGAATCTTTAGGATAATCGGACGTGTCATACCATCCACTCGCTCCTTTAGCTACTTCTAATTCCATGTCTTTATAAATATCTTCAGTAGGGATATCTATAACAAAACTATCTGTATCTGTGTAAAGTACTCTGGACTCAGGATACGAGGCTTAAAGTAGTCATAAAGAAACTCTAACATCAAAAGCTTTGATAATTCTAAAACAGTAAACCCAATAAATACAGGTTTGTCCAATTTGACTTTCTTTTTTTTCATCATTATGCCAAAAAGGTGATCATGAAATCTTCTGAAGTCCTGATAATTAGGTTTTGAAGTCAGCTTAATTGCTTCGTTCTCTTTGGTGACCAATCTAACATCTTTGCGCTTGTGCGGATTCTCCATAGTCTTTCCGAAACAGCTGTTGTTCATCAGCTTGAAAAAGTCTTTTTCTGAAGCATCTGTGGATTTAGTTCTAAGATCAGTGTTCTTCATGATGTATGGTTTCATGAACTGTTCTTTATCAAAAGCAATTATGCGATGAACTGCTGTCAACTTCAAACCATGTCTTAAATAAAATTGTAGAAGTCTGTAATGACAGACATAATTTTTTTTGCCTCGAAGATTAGGCACAAGTTTAGGCGGCTCTCTTGGATTCATCTTTAGGCTTTCTGCTGCTAACGGATAGTCATTATGCAGGTCATGGAGTTCATGAGGATATTCTAAGTCAACTTCTAGAATGTATCCGCGCTGCTGATCAGGCGCCAAACTGCCCAACCACTTTAATGCTCCTTGAATATTATTTGTACCTGTGTGCATTTAAAGTTGCGTAATGGGAGTGATTGCGCCATAGCCCATCCATACAGATTGTTTGCATCTAAATACATGAGATAGTTAGACTTTTTACTCGGATCATAGTCGTCCAAGTATTTGTTGTTTGCTTTACAGTAATGATGCGACGCCATACTAATTCCTCCGCGCAATCCGTTTTCAATCATCTGAATCATTGGTAAATCTGACAATAAATCAATCTGTACTCCAGTAAACTTTAAGAAGCATCCCAACTCATCCCGGGCGCAGAAATGTAATGCGCAGATCCAGGCTATAATGTTTTATGCAGGTCTTCCTATAATTTTCAAAAATATCCGCCAACAAACATACGTCAGCCATCAAGTAGGAGTCATGATAGTCTCCCATCGTTTTACACTCTAACTTCTGCCACGCATCTTGAGCATGCTGGTAATCGGAGTCACTGATGTCCTTTCCTCTAAGACTAGAAAAGAACGCGCCTTTAGGTGGAAGTGTATCTTCATCAAACCTTTCCCAACTGTTCATGTACTCATAAGGGTAAACGCCCTTTCTAACAAGTGTTGGGTCAAAATATTCTTCCGTTATTGGGCAGGACTTTAAGGACATAGCTAGTGACTCTAATGATCCCATCATGTGCTGCATAGAGTCATAAAAAGATATGTTATTTAAAGTGAAACACATGTACTTTTCTGATGACTGTGCAATGCATGACACCCTGAAGGCGTCGTCTACTGCTTTCATTATAAGATGAGAGTCGTAACCTCGCAAGTTATGAAAGAAGATGGGCAGCTTCCATGTCTTAGGATCAAACTTTAGTTGAAGATTGCATTTACTGTGTGCTGCTCCTCTAAACTTTCCACTAATGTGATCATGGTCTCTTACTGTCGGATTTGTTGCTTCTTCACTGAGTTCTAAACCACAAATCCAACAATGTGTGGCTGAGTCATACTGTTGTTGGTCTTCAGGCGTCATTATGATTTCAGATAAATTCAGATTATTAGAACAGTCATTGCGCACTTGCTGCATGCGCTGTAGAAATCTTCTAGCTGCATTTGGTCCTCTGTATAATTCTGGCGTTGAATGAGCGCCATCCAACCTAACAATAATGAAGGCAAATGAACAAATCTGATGATTACTCATTAAGACTGTTTTTCGAAGTTTTTGTGGCGCTGGCCCTTCATAAGGAACAATAAGCGACTCGAAGTCTGCGTAAACTACGTATGGAGAATTTTGCAGCCGTTTCCAGTTCTTAAAACTAACTTTACTGCCTTCTGGGGGCGTAATTAGTTCTGTATTACAGTCAACTGGGCCGATACAATGTTTTTTATGTTCGCTCGCTGCTTTAACGGATGGAATTCTTGCTAAACATTTTCTACAGAATTCTTGTTTGTTAGTGTTTTTTGCAGTATGCGCTAATAATCTACTCATTGTTCGTATCAATGTGTAATGTGGTAGCCCCGCTGGTGAAAACATCAGTAGTAAGTCAACATGATATTTGTCTGGCTCGCCAATCGTTGGGCTGTCTTTAGACACTCCAAAAGGCACCAAATTTGTTTCCTCATCCCATGTGTAGACATTAACAGTTATTGGTTTGTTTTGTTCTTCAAACTGATCAATGGAATCCGTGCTAACAGGAAAGGATATTCCACTAAAGTTAAGATCATTGATGTATGGTTCATAGTTAGACACTCTCTCTGCGTTTTTGCGGGCGTAATGCAGCCTTGCGAGAACACACCACATAAAACATTTGTTGTCTGAATTCTTTATGTTTAGAACTGCTCTTTTTGCAACTAGTGCTGGAGGTAGTGGAATGTAAGCCTTGCCTACAATCGGCGCATACTTAGCCTGTTTTAATCTAATCTCTAAGACTTCGCCCTCTGACCAGCCAGAGCCTCTCATTTTGGCTTCTTCAGCGGCCACATCAAACTGTGTAAGCAGCTCGTCTGCCCAACCGGGTGTTAAGTCATTACGAGAAAGAATAACCTGTTGTTTAGTCGAGACCCAGACTTCTAGATTTTCTTCATTTATTGTTATATAGTCAATTAAAACAGCTAACATTACTTTAACTGGCGGGTCTATTGTTAGTTTACTTGGAACTTGAGAAATAGCATGAGCAACACTTGCCTGTACGTTTGTTGGGTCAATGACTTCTAAATCAATATCATTCAGTGCTCTTGATAAACGCTCTCTCTCAAGCATTCCTTCAAACAATTCGTCTGGTCCTTCATATATCTTATCCATGTTGAGTTTCTTTTCTAACTCTAAATATTTATTTAAATTAAAAAAAATAATTAATCAGAATCAATATCAACGGTCTTTTTGTGCTTGGACTCATAAACTAAAGTATAAACACCCTTTGGCGTTGTTATTGCGAGCTGTTTAGAACAGAGTTTAATGTTTCGTTTACTTTTTTTAAGCATTCCTTTTTTATCTGCTCGGGGTCTGGCTGTTGAGAAAAACTTGCCCTCGCCTTTCTTTGAAGATTAAACTTTTGTCTTTTGTAGTCATCAAAATCGACCTGTAAACGATTAAATTCTTCATCCGTGATGTTTGAGTCAACTAGCGCTTTATTTATTGTCAGTTTGAACGAGCTAAGTTTAGCTGTGATTAGTTGAACCATAGCTGTGTGCTTTTGGAGTTTAGTTTTTAATTTTTTGCCAGCAGCACTTACAGCTAATGAACACACACCGAGAGCTAAAGACAAACCCCCTAGAGGTAAAGCTGCGGGTGCACCAACACCTGTTGCTAAGAGACCAACACTTGTCCCTGCTGATAGAGCACTTATAGTTGATGTTCCAGTATTAACATATGTAACAGCATTAAAGGCAGCAGAATACCTTCGTTTGGTTTTGCTGTATTTTGAAAGGTCTTGCTCTAGTTTTTGTTGCATTTGCGTAATGTTTGTTAATCTGAAGGTTTTTATGTTAGGGGTTTCTACTATCCCTTCTTTTGGCGACTCTGGCGCTGTAGGCACATTTGGATAAACCTGAACAGACATGCTTTTAAAAATGAAAAAATAATTTAGTAATGTATATCTTTTAATCTGTTTTCTTGAATATTCAGCTGCGCATCATATATTAAAAACAAATGTACATTAAGCGGTTTATCGGCTTCTTCTTCTTTATCAATTGAATGTTTATTACGTCTCTCACAGTTCTCTCCCGCTTCCATGCAACTGATTATCCTCTGTTGACCTTAGGTCAATCCATAAACCGTATTTCGTTGTTAAATAATCATCAAGCCTAACATTGTGAAGATGTAAATCTTTAGACACAAGGTCAGCTGTTGGATTTCTACACCTCCCGCCTCCAAACAGTTTTCTTATTTCATCAAAATGCTGATAAGGTTTAAGCCCGCTAGCGTAGATTTGGTTAGGACTGCCCTCAATCGAACATTGTATACTTTCGTTATTTTAAGATTAATAAACTTTTCACTTCCTCTTTTGAACGGTTCTTCATCTTCGCACAGCAATAAAATACCTTTAAGCGATTTTGCTGCGACACTAAAACTAAAAATTCCATATAGCGTCTGCCCTGCTTCTGGGATATGTTGTATGATGAATCACTCTTTCGTAATATATTGCTAATTTTGACTGATATTGGTCCTCAATCAGCCTTGCTAAATTAGGGTTGCTAACAACGTCAAACTCTAACGAGATGTCAGAAATGCTGTACTTTGCTTCAGTGTCTGATGATCTGATAACACGTTTGTATTCATTAAAAGTTAGTTCATATGACAATCTGTCTTTTAATCTCCTTGAAAGTACGGTGCATGCGCTTTTAACAACTCAAAATCAAGGGATGGAAAAGCGATTTCCATAACGCAAAATTTACGGCTACATACTTTTGCCGTCTTTAATATCTGCGGCGCCTATTCTATGTTTTAGTGCTTCTTCATTTTCGATTCCTTGAAACGCAAGATCAGCCCTTTCATTCCCGGTTAGCCATAGATCAGAATAGGTTAAAAATATGTCTGCATTGTGTAAAGAAAATATTTCTTGCCCCTCAAGTTTTATAGAAATTTTCTTAACGATTGCCCGCCCAAATTTGTAAACTGCCCTTTTAGGTTTGTTGTTAAAGCGAGTTCTTTTTTAAAAGAAAAAGCCGCAGACCCTGGCAAACACTTCATCCGCCCCTAGGTCGGGAAAATTTTGACATGAAAATTTGTCCGCATAAATAGTAGATGGTTATTTGGCAAAAAATTTTCCCGCTTATTTCCTTCACACCAAAGGGCTCTTTCAGTCTTCTATGCGGTCAAGAACGACCCCATACTTGGACTTTTTTTATAAAACAAATAAAAAATTTAATTTTTTAAAAAACATGGCAGGCATTGAAGAAAAGTTATGATTTTTTTGACCGGAGAAAAACATGATGATTCCCTTTAAAAAACCGCTCAACGCTCTCAATGCGGCATGAATTAACGAAAGTAAGGTCAGTATTTTACCAAAGTTTGGTAAAGAACCCCCGAATTTATGACCCAAATGATTTTGAATTAAAAGATGATCGTTTGTCTGTGAAAAACATCAAACAACTTGTTCAGTTTTAAAAAACTAAACCGACCCATAAAATTTTTTTTGCCAAAAGTAAAATTTATACAAAGACTAGTGTAAAGTAAAAATCCCCTTGGTCTTGAAACCCAAAATTTAAAGGGCGGAGGAGTTTCTAAACTTAAAAACACACTGAGGAACTCCCAAAGAAAAACCAAATGCAAAACAGGAACTTAAAAAATTTAAATCAATCGAACGAATTAAAAAATGCAATAGAAGGAAACCTTTTTTTTAAAGAAACAGCATTAAAGACTATACAGACTCCCCGCTACCCATGGAGAAAATGCGGCCCTTGATCATTTTTTGAGAAGCATCAAGGCATTAAAAAACAATTTAGAAAAATGGGTGAAATAGGAATATAAAAGAGAAAAAGAAAACTCGTTGAGGTGGAGCCAACTTAGGGCATATTAAAAAAGAATAACCCAAAGACAAAAGATTTTGAACAGAAAGATCACAAGACTAAAGTGTTGTCTACTAACCGAGAACATTACGACTCAAGTGGGAAAAAAGAAAACTACCAAAGAATTTTTATGAAAAACCACGCTAGCAGAACGAATCCGAACACTGTTTTTTGAGGCAGGAGTACTTACAACGTTATAACACTTTGGATTTGCAATAAACCAATGGTGTTTGGTTTACAGGAGGCGGGGGTCAAAATTTTTCCCCACCCCCATCGCCTCCACCTGATAAATCATGGGTAAAAAAACACTTGATCTCTTGGGTTTTTTTTAAAAAAATTAGCTGGGGAAAGTATGATCTTTACCCGGTTATTAGGGGTATTGTTAGCTGGCTTTTGTCTACTGCAAGCAAAGTAGTTTGGGTTTAGGGGAGCACTTATGGACATTATTCTCTTAATAGTTGGGTTAAATTTTTAGTAAAGACCCAGTAATCCAGCCCTTAACCCAAAAACAAGTCTGTCTTTTTTATTCAGGGCTCACGAACAAGTCCCGGGGTTTTAAAGGGCCCTTTGGGGTTTGGGGCCCGGGGTTGGATGATTATTCTTTGGGGGGGGTCGACTTTTTTGTTCTGTTGCAAAAATTTCGGCTCGAATTTTTTCGTTTTTTTTCCCACCTTCGTTCATTGCCTGCCACAAGGTTTCATTATTGTATTTATTATTGTTCCTTCGGAGCCCGAGGTCAGAAGGGGGCATGTATAAACCGTGCCAACGAAAGTCTACTTTTGATCTTGCGTATTTAAAAAATGTTGGTACCTTTTAAAATTGAAGGTAAAACAACTGTAGAAAAATGGCGTCCTCTAAAATTTTCTAAGTATTGTTTTTGGGGTCAAAAAAATAGAAGAAAACTTATGCTCGATCTCGTTTTTGTTTCGAACCTGCAAAACCAAAGTAAGTCGAACGAGTGTTTATTCGTTCTATTCCGCTTTGGGTTTGGCCCCCTTTGAATGTTTAAGATAAATGTTGTCCAGCTGTTTTTTGCCTTGCCTATAGACCCGAGGTAAACGCCTGTACCTGAAAGAAAGATGTGTAAAGGGGGTTCCCCTCATAGTTTTATTTTTGTCACCGCCAATAATAAGGGGGTGCCCAAGCCCTGATTGCGGTCCAACTTTTGTCTAAAGTCTGTCTTGATGTTAATATTAAATTCGTTACAGATCCTTTCAAAAGCCTTCATGTCTATTCGGTTGCTGAATGGATTAAACGGTTTGTCATTTGGTAATGGCGCTTGCAGTTCAGTCAAAATGCGTCTGAAGGTGTAATAAAAATGAAATCTGTACACAGACCTCACCAAAGGATCAGGATGACTCAAATGATTAGCATACGATACTCCACACCAGTTGTTGCACAAAACACAGCAAAGTTTAACTGGTTCTGATAAAACTGCATCGGATGACTAAACCACACTTTCGCGATGTAGTCTTTTTTAATAGGGGGGTTAAGATATCTGCTTAATGGAGTACTCACCTTTACTTGAAAGGTGTCAGTCTGAGTCACAGAAATGTCAAGAGTATCAGTTGTTATATTTTTAAGATTGTAGTGCGGCCCAACAGAATATTTTGCATCAGTATATTTGAATGCACTCATTTTTAATTTGTTTTAAAAAATGTTTGTAACAATAACAACCCAAGACCGTCCTTCGTTTTTAGAACATGCTATTGATAACAATTGCGGAAGCAGAACGGTCGCACTTCATGAAATATTTTACAAAGTCGTATGGTTTAATATAAGTAAAGCCAGGGAGAATAATAAGGTTCTAAAAGTTGACAAAACAGGGGCCAAAGTTAGCCAGTTAACAATACCTGATGGTTATTACGGGTTTTGCTCACTAAAAGAAGCAATGAGTAACTTTGACATTACTCTCAAACTTAACAATGCGAATCTGAAAACAATGTTAACATTCAAGCCTGAAGAAGAAGGAGGTTACTATTTTGATGAAGAGCTAGCTAAAATGTTAGGCTTTGCAGCTGACAATTATAGATTTAGAGTTACACCAACCAAAACTACTTATGAGGGAGAAAATCCGCTCGATCTTGCATTACATTCATTACTCTATGTTCATTTGGATGAGCTAAGCACTGATGAAAACTTATATGATGGAAGGCCCTCAACAGGTTTAAGAGCTCTTCCATCTGGAAAAGCTGCATATTGCGATTATGAAATTATACAATTCCCTAATTTACAGTTTAAAAGATTAGTTTGTGGGAGGGTCGGATCATTTAATATAAAAATCAAAGACAAAGCGGGGAAAGTTGTAAAATGTGATAACCTGCACATTGTTTTGGAAATAAAATAATTAGTTGTTCTAAAAAATGTCGCGGGGGCCAGAAGAACCGGGAGTTACATTAGCACCTGTAAGGTGTATAACCTTAGAATTAAAAGACCTTGCAGACGTTGCAGACTTTGAACAGAATGGTGAGATAGGCGCTTTGTATGGTTTTGAGTACACTAAAGATGGTGATTATAAACGCAAAGAGGTTAGCGACAACAAAAAGTTTCCTAAGCTAGAACAACTGCGCAATGTAGAAGCAAATAATGTTGGCCAGTATGAATATAAAATAGTTCGAAAACCTGACAGCAAATGGCACTTAGAACCATATTTAGAATGGGAAATAAAATTTGAATTCATAAGCCCATTTACATTTTTTAGCCGTCAAAAAAGTTTCAGAAAAGCATTCAACTCTGGCCCTTTACATGTAAGTCTTATGCCGGACGACAATAGTCGGAAAGAGATTGAAATAACGCCGTATGGGAAAAAACAGTACATCCTCCACAGAAAAGAACGGTTTTAAAAAAAGCTTCTACAAAATTACAGTTCTTTCCAAGCAGAAAATTAGGAGACACGTTCACAATGATATTTGAAATTTCTGTCTTTAAAGATGTGGAGAGGGATGGGGTTGTGGGCGTTAGTGATGACCTTATAAAAGGAATTAATATTAGCTGGCAAAACTTAGACGTTAAACGTCTTAACGTTACCATCTTCGTTCTTCACAATGGCGAGGATATTAAGATCATAACAACAAGCAACAAAATCAATGTTGACTTAAATAGAAACAATCTTACAGAACTAAATTGGATTAATCTTACACATTTAGGCCTCATAGGGTTTTATTATACTGAACAAGTTTTGACGGAGAGTATGATAAAAATAATAACTGGATTAGATTAAATTCTGTTATAAAACTATGGAGCAGTTAAACTTTATGACAAAAACCCCTCATTGTTCATTAATTTGTGGACAAACTGGTTGTGGAAAAACAATATTTATCCTCAACCTGTTACAAACAGTTTATCGTTATAATTTTAATCATATTGTGATTTTCTGTCCAACACTTAAATGGAACAAAGCATATCATGATAGAAGGTTTATATGGACAGATGATGAAATATATTTAGTTGATCCTAGCAATAAACTGAGTGAGTGTTTAGAACAGTTTTATAGATTGTTTGAGGGAACGCAGGCACTATTTATTATAGATGACTGTTCAGCAGAAAGAGACATAGTTAAAAAGAGAAACACTTTGTCAAAACTAGCTTTCAGCGGAAGACATGCTGGGATAAGTGTGTGGATTTTATGTCAAAAATATAACTCAGTTTTAAAAGACTTTAGAGAACAATTAAAGACTTTAGTTTTATTTCACATGAAAGACAGAGATGCATTTGATGAATGTTTGCGCGAAAATGATGTTATTGAAAATGATCAGGAAAAACATAGAATTAAGCAAAAACTGAAATCTGAAAAGTTTAGTAAATTAGTATTAAAAACGGATAACCCTACACAGTATGTTTGTTTGTAGGGTCGTTATTTTTTGGTTATTGAAGTCTCACTTGTCAGAGAACTAATATATGTCTGTTCTGGATT
>CM031624.1:5333955-5341455 GCA_018398815.1 Conus ventricosus | reverse complement strand
CTCGGCTTCTCTGGATGAAATCACTGTAGTGTCATCCATGAAGGCCTTGAAAGGGGGCATCTTGTATCCATCGCCAAGGTCTGTTTGTCTTGCGTTGCTTGTTGCTGCTTTCAAGATGACTTCCATTGCCAACACGAACAGTATCAGGGAAATTGCACAGCCCATTGCAATGCCCACTTCCAAGTTGATCCAAGCTGTTGTGTATTCCTTGGTAGAGAACCGCATTGAGAAGCCATTGAAGTACTTCTTGAGAATGCCGCGGATGTTCTTTGGCACGTGGTACATCTCAAGAGCCAACTGTATCATCCATATGCGTTTGCCAGATCAAGCCACACTACGTCCAGGACTCTCTTTTCTGCTCTTTGGATTGCTTCCCAGATCATTGTGGCGTGTTCTACACAGCCAGCCACGCCTGGGATGCCACCTTTCTGGACTGACACATCCAAGTACTTGTTTTCCATCAGGTACTTGGTTAGTCTTGCTGCCATGATAGAGAAGATTTTCCCTTCGACGTTCAGTAGTGACATTGACCTGAACTGGCTGATGTCACTTGAGTTTTGCTCTTTGGGATATACACACCATCTGCCATCATCCACTGGCCGCTGATCTTCTGGTTTCTCCAAGCTGATCGCAGCAGCCTGTGGAGCCACTCCAGCACCCTGGGACATTTCTTGTACAACTGTTAAGGTATTCCGTTTGGCCCTGGTGATGATTTGGCTCTGGCTTTTCCGACCATCTTCTTGATTTCCGCCAACGTTGGTGGCTTATCATTGAACTGCTCCTCAGGGTTGGTTGGCCACACCAGACCTTGAATGTCGAGTGGTGCTTTGCTCTGTGAGTCAGAGTATGCTTTCCTCAGATGGTGCTCAAGAACTCCTTTGTCCACACTTAGGGTATCAGATTTTGGCTGCTCAAACAGTGTTCTGGCAAACTTGAAGGAGTCTCTGAAGAAGCGCTCTTGGGTCTTCCTTTTGTTCTCCCTCTTCCTCGCAGGTTCCGCTTTGCTGAGGGCGCTGTGGTTTGCTTTCAGTTCTTTCCAGAGTTTTCCAAGCCTTGTTTTTCAGCTGGCAGTGCGGTCTTCATTTGCTTCTTGAGGTTTTTCTTTTGGACCATGATCTTGTCCATCTCTTCTTGGTGTCTAGATTTCTTTGGCGGTGTTTTCTCTTTGGGTAGTTTAGCTCCATAGGCATTTCTCCAGGTGGCATATACAATATCCTCATATGTGGCTAGTTCGTGTTCCAGACTGCTTTTCTCTATCAGTGCATCGAGTCTTTGGACGATTTTTGCATCCAGTTTCTCCCAATCTTTAGTTTTGTTTGTTCGTGGCAGGTTGAGTTTCAGGCGCCTGGCATCGAGGGCCTGTGCACATTTCTCATCCAAACCAACAGCGTGGATGTCCTTGGCACTGTCGTTTAAATCCTCAAGTATAGATTACTTACTAAACAGGTGAGTCTTTATAATTCAAGGTACAATGTATCTATCTCGATCAGTCAATCAATCAGTCTAACTGTCCCTGTCTGTATGTATGTATGTCTATATATACTGACTTCCATTAAAAACGCGAAAAATTGAAAGGCTACTTTTCGGGTGAAAAGGGGTGAATATACAATATTGAACCATTGTGGCAAGTTGTTTGGGTCCAAGACTCACGTGCAGTGAAAAAATTGTTTGAGCAACACATCATTCCCGGCATTGGAGGGTCAACAAAAATGGCAAACTGGTTGCTGCATGTGAGGCACGTGCACACCATGCAGAGCAAAGTTAACCAGCGACAAGTATGCAGGCATGCAGCCTTTATAAAGCCGCGCTACAAGGTTCAGATAACGACTTGCCGTCTGAGCGCTACAGAGATGCCAAGACTACGAGCAAAGGAACGCAATCGTGCCCTAGGCCATCTGGAGGCTGGTGTGGATGCCAGGCAAGTCGCCAACATCTTTAACGTCCACATCTCAACCATCTATCATCTGCAGCACCGCATGCGAGTCACTGGTACCACTGATGATCGTCCCCGGCCAGGCCGTCCTCGGGTCACCACACCAAGAGAGGATCGCCATTTTGTTCGAACCCATCTGCAGGACAGGCGGCAAACAGCCACTAACACTGCTCGACAGGTGCCTGGGAATCTCCAGCAACGAATCAGCCTCAACACTGTGCGGCGGCGTCTTCAGGAGAACGGGCTGGCATGTAGCGTCCTCACAGAGGTCCGGTACTGACACCAAGACACCGGCAGGACAGGCTGCAGTGGGCACAAGCCCGAATCAACTGGCGCAGGAAGCAGTGGGGACGCATACTGTTCTCAGATGAGAGCCGTTTTTGTATTGACATGGCTGACGGTCGTGTCAGAATATGGCGTCGACCTGGTGTACGCTATGCTGACTCCTGTGTGGTAGAGCAGAACCCCTGGGGAGGCCCGAATGTTATGATATGGGGTGCAATTGGCATTAACCACGCCATAGGACCAGTCATCTTTCAGAACATTGGTCCTGGTCGCGGACAGGGTGTCAATGCACAGCGCTACATCCACCAGGTGCTCAGACCCGATGTCGTTCCTTTTTTTGCGCAACACCCAAACTGGACATTCCAACAGGACAATGCAAGACCACACACAGCCAGGGCCACCCAGCAATTTCTTCACAATAACAACGTCAATGTGCTGCCCTGGCCAGCCCTCAGTCCCGATTTAAACCCAATAGAACATTTTTGGGATGAACTTGGCAGACGGTTGCGTCCACGACCAGCAACAGCGGCTCAACTTCACCAGGCCATCGTCCATGTGTGGGCTGGTGTGCCAAGGGGACGCATCAACCACCTGATCCACTCAATGAGCCGCAGGTGTCAAGCAGTTGTCCATGCAAATTGTGGCCACACACAGTATTAGGACGTAAAGCTGGTTTGTCACGTGACCTTGGATTTTCCACACAAAGACATATTGCTGATGACATTTTCACACATTACCGGTGTAATGAATCAAATCACGTTGAATTCTCGCTTCCACTCTGTACAATTGTGACCAATAAAATTCGCCCCTAACTTTCAGCTTGTTTTGCTTTCGCGTTTTTTATGGAAGTCAGTATATATATGACTAAGTGCCAAAAGGTGGTCACAAAAAACGGACAGAGGGGGTCAAAATTCAGAATCACACAATTACTTTTAAAAGTGTGTTTTTATACTTAACTTGAACTGTTGTATTGTCTTGTGAAAGCAGAAGATAAGTGCAGTTGTAGATTTTGTGATATTTGACTTTAAAATAAATGTCCTCAGGTATGTCGGATGCGAGCGATTACACCATAAAGGCCATATAACTCATACATTTCACACATTAAATCAGTCTACATTGGGCATGACCATTGCTGTAGATACATCTTTTCATGTTATAATTTGTATGACTTGGATCTGATTTTTAAGGGGAATAAAGGAGACTAGTTGTCGTAATCACTCACATCCGACACAAAACACACAATCACAATTTACAAATTTGTGATCAACAACAGATTTTTAGTTTTTTTTAAAGTTTTTAATCATTACACACATTCAATAAAACAACATCATGGTTTAATACAATATTTTCATTGTTCTACTGCAACTGAATTTGAATATTCATTGCATGTGTCAGATGTGATGATTACATCAAAAATGATCCGCCTTTCCAGGATGAAGTGCATTCATACATTGCATCACAATCAAACATTTTGGCATGCAACTATACCAACAAGGAACATTTTACCAAGTTTCCACCTAGTGAAAAAATATGTGATTTGTTTAAGTGAAAACAAAAGCAACAATAAGCAAATGATATGTTCAACATAATCCCGTAACAAAATTAATGAAAACATCATCACTATGACCATGACAAAGCTCATACATGACTCAAATATATATATATATATATATATATATATATATATATATATATATATATATATATATATATATATATATATATATATATATATATATATATATATATATCCTATAGTCATTTTACCAACCAGTGTGAAGGTTACCAGTAACACAAAGATACAGAACCATCTGTTCTAAAATACCTTTGACAAATTTGTGCCAACAGTGGTCAGAGTACAACAAGCACTCTTCATGTCACAAGCTTTCATGAGTTTCAAAAGCAACATGTAGACTAAATGTCTAGACAGCCTTGAAATACTGCACCCGCTGGCTGACAACTGTTCATCCAGAATGAGGCGCACCTCCTGGAGAAACACAGACAGGGGCTCCCACGAATAATCTGGATGCACATGCCAAGAATACAAGTTCTGGCCTTTCTTCATGAGGAAGCCAACACTCGCTAACTGCAGAAGCTCGTCAACTTCCAGTACTTGACACAAGTACTTCTGCCCATTCCACAGAACAAAATAGAACGATCCCTGGTGTGGGACAGGTGACTGAGACTGGTGAACAACCACCGGCACAAAATGGTTTGGTGTCCAGTTCCCAGGGCAGTCAGCTTCTCTTTCAACATCAAGGGAAGTCCACATGATGCAAATCTTGTGCTCTCTCATGCAGCCAGGGCCTCGAATGATTCGGTTGCAGTGTTGCCTGTACAAATGCCAGCCCAAAGGTGGAAACACAGACTGCACTGCGCATTTCAGAACAAGCGACAGGGCAAAAAACTCCCAAAGCCCTGCGTATGTCCCGTTTCTTAAAATAGTCATCACTTCGGACTGCAACGAACAAAGGGGTGAATCTGTGGGTGAGGAAGATGTCATAACAGCAACTCTCAATACTTCCTCAGGAGACACCTCATCATGAGGTGAACACCATTTGCCACCATCGACAACGAGACTGGACTCCAGAGCCATGGCAGAAACAACACGGCATTGAGTTCAACATGGTGCTCTTCTGTACCAAAAAGAAGAAGGCTAACTGATCAAAAAAGCAGTTGCCATCACCTTCAACAGCAAGTGTTGAGCAACGCTTTTGAACATCTGATGGGAGAAGACTCCAGGCATGTTTATCCACTGGGTTGTGGAGAAGATTGGACTGTGATGAAGGCAAATCATATGCATTTACTTCCTCCCTCCTTAATCTGCATAGCTCCTGGACATCACTGAATGTGGCACATGCCCTCATTTCTCGAGCTACCCGCTCAAAGAAATTCAACCTGTCCTGCCTGTCAGAAGTGGCTAAAGGACTGCCCTGCCTGTCACCAGTGTCAGAACCAGCAGGACTGCCCTGCCTGTCACCAGTGTCAGAACCAGCATGACTGCCCTGCCTGTCACCAGTGTCAGAACCAGCAGGACTGCCCTGCCTGTCAGGAGCGGTGAAAGGAACCTGACACTGCTGTGATGAAGGCAACACAGATGAGGGGCCTGAAAAAGCAAGTTTGACAACATCCCACTTCGGCTGCCAGCCACTAACAAAAGTGCCAGAAGTGCACTCATCGAAATGACCAGACAAGCATGACTTGCAAAAGCAAGAATACCTCCTGGTTGCCAGCACACCTGTCCAACACTCGAATGTGATGGATCTGTCTTGAACCTGGTACTGTTGATACCATGTCAGACTGCAGTCCTCTTGCCCTGTCCACTTCTGACTGGTCAACCAAAACAAAATCTCGGACATCATGGGCACACTCGCTAAAGGCAGGAACACGCTCAGTCAACATGCAGACCTGATACGCATCTTTGGCACACAAGACTGTCACCTCCCCTCCTGCGATCTCGCGTGTCACAGCCCTCTTTACCATTCCGCCTAGCCATTCGCAATCATTTTTCCCATGTCCAGAACCAAAAAAGGTTTTCTCCACAGCACCTGAAAAAATCGTGTGACTGAGCAGAAGGAACGGCAGTTTAGACTTGAATTGTGAGGCACAGCCATCGCTGATAAAAACAAGGCGTGAAAAACGTCGCAGACTGGTGAGGTAGGTGATGATCTTGTTCACGAAGACTTGTGTAATTTGTGCATCATGGCGCAGGTCATCACTAAAGAACGTCAGGCAGTCATGTCTGAGATGATTGCAGCCATCCTTGCCACATCGAGAGAAGACGACAGCTGGAAAAACGGTAACCTGCCGATAAGCCCAGTGGGCACTCTGCGGTTCGTCTTGGAACTTGCGAGGCAAGTTTTCCGCAAAGTCCACTTGGACAAGGGCTGTGTCATCAGGCAAGTGTTCCTTCAGATTCTGAAGTTGCTGCCTCTGCCAGTCAGCAGTGAAGAGGTGCCTGGAGAGCTTCTTTAACTCCCCACATAGCTCTTCCAAGCACTCCTCCACTGTCCCGTGCTTTTTAACCTTCTCCATACGGGTGGACTTGCCAACAGTAACATTTTCCAACCTGCTCCAGCCAACTGGTTTCAATAAAGACAGATTAAGCTGCTGCTTCAGTTTTTCCCTGACAAGACTCACCCCACATTCACCACACTTTCGCTCTACACAATCAATGTTCCCATACTCTCTCTCACTCTCACACATGCTGGCTTTCAACAGCTCTTTCACGCTCAAATGCTGCTCCTGAGGAAGAAAACAGTTCAAGCGGGCAACCTTTGCTTTGGGGTTTAGACAAATCTCACACATGCATTGTCTAAACTTCAATTTTGAAACAGATGCAATGTTTCTTGGCTTCAGGCGATGCAGGGTTCTCAGCGACAAGTTCACCTTCTGTGACAGAAGATGAGCATGAAGCCGTTTTACAGGCTTCAGAAGCTACCTGCGCCCACGTGAAGCCTTGCATGGGTCCGGGACAGAATGTCTTTCAAAAAATTCAATTATCAAGGGCTGGTGTTTGCTGCCTTTTGGCCCATACAGTGGTTTCTTACTCTGAACCCCCTTGCTGCATCTTTTGTTCAAACCTACCTCTTGGCACCCTGTTTCACCCAATGCCGTGGCTAAATTCCTTTTGTACTCGAGTACACGTTTAGCTCTTTTTTTCTTGATGGACTGGACATGTGCCTGCAGAGTTTGAGTAGGTGTCTGTCTGTTCTTTTGAGGAGTAGTGCATGTGATGTTTAATTCTGCAAGTTCTGCTTTTATTTGTCTGTCAGCAGACTGCAACAAGCCTTTGACCAGAAAAGCAAATTTCTTTCCTCTTGCTTTAAGTTTCTGACTAATGCGTCTGACTGCTCTCTGAAAGGCAGCCTTGGTTGGGTAAGGTACGCCACTGTCTCCGAATGCAGTTTCAGTCTGTGCAGCTTTGTTAGCAGCTGTCTTCCCCTCTGCCTGTTGGTGATACCGTTCCCTCCGTTTTTCCAGGATTCGGCGTTTTTTCTGAGGGTGCACGGTGTTTTTGGACCGCAAGTCGATTAGCCTCTCGCCGGGCAGCTAACTTGTCCTCGTCCTGTCTTGTCTTAGGTTTTCTTGGGGTCTCTTGCATGATGCTCTCCTCTTTCTTTTTTCTAAAAACAAACAAAACGCACTAAGTATGGTTATTCACTTAAAAAATGTACGTCACAACATACAAAGGTTTCTTTTTCTTTTTTTAAAATACAAGCATTTCACCTGACCATGAATGGTGTTGTGAGCTAGATTTCTTTCTTTTTCTTTATCTCTCC
>CM031624.1:5327843-5333855 GCA_018398815.1 Conus ventricosus | reverse complement strand
AGGGTAAAAAAAAAAAAAAGTCTAAAAACCCTGGGGGGGAAACTCACAACATATAACTCCTGGTCATTACCATATTTCAAAACTTGGGGTTTTCTCCTCAGTGCCCGGGAAAGTGGTTTTTGGGACCCTCTGCCTTTCAGTTTAAGAAGAATACAATCCCAGAAAAGGTTGGTGTGCAATACCGTAGTATGTTTGTTGAGTTTTCAAAAATCAACCAAAGGTGCCATCTAAGAAGCAAAAGAAAATCATGAAAGAGCAAAACAAGCTACATTTTCTGTGAAAAGTAGAAAATATAAAAAGATATCCTCTAAGACACAAGTGCTGAGGGCAAGTTCTTGGAATGAATCCGAAAGGGACTAAAATACAACAAACTAATAAATTCCAACAATAAGTACCGCACCGTTCCAGCAACTTACAGAGCAGCTTGGTGTTGCAATGACTGCAAGAAATATTGAATTATAAACAAAGCTTGCTCTTATGTCTTAGATTGAAGAAATAGGGGAGATAAGCATTCATATCTGCAGTGGTAGATAATTCTGCCTAACTAACAGTATGTGCTTGAGTGGGTGAATGGGGTAAAAATAAAATAAATGCTCTCAAAATGAGCCTTCAGCAAGATTATTAGTCTCCAAGAGGAGACAGTCTCCAATGGGGAGGAAACTCTACTAACATATAACTCCTGGTCACATACCGATATTTCGAAATTGGTGGTTTCTCCTCAGTGACCGCGGAAAGTGGTAATTTGACTCCTCTGCCTTTTCAGTTTTAAGACGAATGCAATCCCAGAAAAGGTTGGTGTGCAATACCGTAGTATGTTTGTTGAGTTCTCAAAAGACCAACGAAAGGTGCCATCTAAGAAGCAAAAGAAAATCATAAAAGAGCAAAAAAAAGCTACATTTTCTTGTGAAAAGTAGAAAATATAAAACGATATCCCCTAAGACACAAGTGCTGAGGGCAAGTTCTTGGAATGAATCCGCAAGGGACTAAAATACAACAAACTAACAAATTCCCAAGGATAAGTACCGCACCGTTCCAGCAACTTACAGAGCAGCTTGGTGTTGCAATGACTGCAGAAATATTGAATTATAAAAGAGCTTGCTCTTATGTCTTAGATTGAAGAAATAGGGGGAGATAAGCATTCATATCTGCAGTGGTAGATAATTCTGCCTAACTAACAGTATGTGCTTGAGTGGGTGAATGGGGAAAAATAAAATAAATGCTTCTCAAAATGCGCCTTCAGCAAGCTTATAGTCTCCAAGAGGGACAGTCTCCAATGGGGAGGAAACTCACTCACATATAACTCCTGGTCATATACCGATATTTCGAAACTTGGTGGTTTCTCCTCAGTGACTGTGGAAAGTGGTAATTTGACTCCTCTGCCTTTTCAGTTTTAAGAAGAATGCAATCCCAGAAAGGTTGGTGTGCAATACCGTGTTATGTTTGTTGAGTTTTCAAAAAACCAACCAAAAGGTGCCATCTAAGAAGCAAAAGAAAATCACAAAAGAGCAAAACAAGCTACATATTCTTGTGAAAAGTAGAAAATATAAAAAATATTCTCTAAGACACAAGTGCTGAGGGCAAGTTCTTGGAATAATCCGAAGGGACTAAAATACAACAAACTAATAAATTCCAAGGATAAGTACCGCACCGTTCCAGCAACTTACAGAGCAGCTTGGTGTTGCAATGACTGCAAGAAATATTGAATTATAAACAAAGCTTGCTCTTATGTCTTAGATTGAAGAAATAGGGGGAGATAAGCATTCATATCTGCAGTGGTAGATAATTCTGCCTAACTAACAGTATGTGCTTGAGTGGGTGAATGGGGAAAAATAAAATAAATGCCTCTCAAAATGAGCCTTCAGCAAGCTTATAGTCTCCAAGAGCGAGACAGTCTCCAATGGGGAGGAAACTCACTAACATATAACTCCTGGTCATATACCGATATTTCGAAACTTGGTGGTTTCTCCTCAGTGACCCGGAAAGTGGTAATTTGACTCCTCTGCCTTTTCAGTTTTAAGAGAATGCAATCCCAGAAAAGGTTGGTGTGCATACCGTGGTATGTTTGTTGAGTTTTCAAAAAACCAACGAAAGGTGCCATCTAAGAAGCAAAAGAAAATCACAAAAGAGCAAAACAAGCTACATTTTTTGTGAAAAGTAGAAAATATAAAAAGATATCCTCTAAGACACAAGTGCTGAGGGCAAGTTCTTGGAATGAATCGAAGGGACTAAAATACAACAAACTATAAATTCCAAGGATAAGTACCGCACCAATTCCAGCAACTTACAGAGCAGCTTGGTGTTGCAATGACTGCAAGAAATATTGAATTATAAAAGAGCTTGCTCTTATGTCTTAGATTGAAGAAATAGGCGGAGATAAGCATTCATATCTGCAGTGGTAGATAATTCTGCCTAACTACAGTATGTGCTTGAGTGGGTGAATGGGGTAAAATAAATAAATGCTTCTCAAAATGAGCCTTCAGCAAGTTATAGTCTCCAAGAGGGAGACAGTCTCCAATGGGGAGGAAACTCACTCACATATAACTCCTGGTCATATACGATATTTCGAAATTTGGTGGTTTCTCCTCAGTGACCGGGAAAGTGGTATTTGACTCCTCTGCCTTTTCAGTTTTAAGAAGAATGCAATCCTAGAAAAGGTTGGTGTGCAATACCGTAGTATGTTTGTTGAGTTTTCAAAGACCAACGAAAGGTGCCATCTAAGAAGCAAAAGAAATCATAAAAGAGCAAAACAAGCTACATTTCTTGTGAAAAGTAGAAAATATAAAAGATATCTCTAAGACAAAGTGCTGAGGGCAAGTTCTTGGAATGAATCCGTAAGGGACTAAAATACAACAAACTAATAAATTCCAAGGATAAGTACACGCATCGTTCCAGCAACTTACAGAGCAGCTTGGTGTTGCAATGACTGCAAGAAATATTGAATTATAAACAAGCTTGCTTTATGTCTTAGATTGAAGAAATAGGGGGAGAAAGCATTCATATCTGCAGTGGTAATAATTCTGCCTAACTAACAGTATGTGCTTGAGTGGGTGAATGGGGAAAAATGAAATAAATGCTTCTCAAATGAGCCTTCAGCAAGTTATAGTCTCCAAGAGGGAGACAGTCTCCAATGGGAGGAAACTCACTATAACTCCTGGTCATATACCGATATTTCGAAACTTGGTGGTTTCTCCTCAGTGACCGCGGAAAGTGGTAATTTGACTCCTCTGCCTTTTCAGTTTTAAGAAGAATGCAATCCCAGAAAAGGTTGGTGTGCAATACCGTAGTATGTTTGTTGAGTTTTCAAAAAACCAACAAAGGTGCCATCTAAGAAGCAAAAGAAAATCACAAAAGAGCAAAACAAGCTACATTTCTTGTGAAAAGTAGAAAATATAAAAAGATATCCTCTAAGACACAAGTGCTGAGGGCAAGTTCTTGGAATGAATCCGCAAGGGACTAAAATACAACAAACTAATAAATTCCAAGGATAAGTACCGCCGGTCCAGACTTACTGGTAACGGCGTCTCTGTCGAATCCGTGCCAGCTCCCTCTCTCTTTCGACTTGTTCGGTGGATTTTGACTTGTCTCGGTGGCGTTTTGATCTGTCCCGGTCTGATGCTTGCATCCTGGCTAATCGCTCTGGATCCTGCTTCAACGTCTCCCGATATTGCCTGCACCTTTCTGCATTGGTCTTCTTCCCCAGTTTCCTTGTATCCCCTGGTGACTGGTGTGAGCCAAGGGAAGTGCGATATGTAGACGTCATTTTTCTCCTGAGGAAGATCAGCATTCAATTAGTTTCAAGCACAGTATTTTAAAAGAGAATGAAAAGGCATAAGAGAGAAGGAAAACACCTATGAACTGCTGTAGTCTTTATAGGTATCTCCCTGAAGTCAGAGTGCAGCTGCCACTTTATGGTGGATAAAAACTGGCCCTGAGACACTCATTGGAGATTTTTTTTAAGATGAA
Organism: Conus ventricosus; assembly: GCA_018398815.1. Lineage (NCBI taxonomy): Eukaryota > Metazoa > Mollusca > Gastropoda > Neogastropoda > Conidae > Conus > Conus ventricosus. The sequence goes on along the minus strand of CM031624.1, from coordinate 5,329,892 downwards.
GGAGTCATGGAGTCTGGAAAAAATTGTTTCCATAGTCTTAATATTTAACAAAGTAACAATGAAAAAGGGGAATTAGCAGAAAAAAATCTTAAGTAATAGTACATTTACTCATGACATACCGTTCTTCACCAGATATTTTGCCTCCATCACTTGTGTTGACTGCTGACAGAAGCGACTGTCTGGACCCCGTACGAGTCATTGCGCTCCTGCACAAAATCAGGCATAAATTTCAAGCAAACTGAAACAAATGGAATGGTGGAACTGAGAGGACTGAATTAGATGTTAATACTTTTTTTTTTGCCAAGTGTAGCAATTAATTGGTATTGAAGAAATTTAGTCTGCTTAAATGGTTTACATAGCTTTGAGCAACAGATTGGGAGAAAAAAAGAAAAACACTGAGTTAATACATTCATAATCAATCCAAAACCACATCAGAATGATTGATAACTCTGTTATAATCCCAAGGCAAAATATATAAATTTTCTTTTTTTTTAACCCACGTATTCCGAGTGTGTGTAGTGCGTGATGATTACTCCAAAAACGTTAGTGTAATGTCACGCTCGACACACAGATTTTCATTTTTTTTTTAACTAGGCATTACTGTTGGTTTCGTTTTCGCAGAAACTAGCTCCGTCCAATACGGATTTCCAAAAATCGCCACCCTCAATGCTTTTAATCTGTTTGCAACAGTTTTTGAGACACAAGGTTAGTAGTTTTCAAACTTGCATGGTCGAACGTGACAATTACACCATGCCGGGGTGGTGTTTAAAAAGTTGGTAACAAACGGACAGTACGACTACTTGTCTCGCGTGCACCTGCATCGAGGTCAATTTGCATTGAGAATGCGCTTGTACATCATTGCAGATCATAGGAAAAATAGAAAATGCAACAATTTTGCCTTGGGATACTGAAAGGAAGAAGAAACATTGATCGGTCGTGAGAACTTACCAATCGTGCGTCGATCGTGAGCAAGGGGTAACTGATGACACGGCTTCTTTCGCAGTCAGTCCTAAACAATAGCAGACGACAGCCAGGAATCTCGCGGCGTGTTTGTGTCACGTGAACAAACTCCAAACACTTATCAGGTCAGCGTGTTTCGTTTTTGGTTTTTTATTATTTTATTGACTTTTGGTCGGTCGTGAGTTTCTTACGCCAAAAATTTACCATACTTTGAAGTTGAAAGAAAAATTGCTGCAGATTTAAAACAGGGATATTTTTTGCGTTAGACTATCAGTGACGTCACAGGTGAAAGGGCAGAGAGTGCTTTGTGTCCGTATTTTCAGCCTTCGCTGCACAGCGCGCGTTTATTATAAATGATGTTACATATTCTAGTACTGTGATCTGAACATGAACAATTGTTATCAATTGCAACTCCAACAACTGTATGGCTATGTGTATTTTTAACAGTTTTGTCATTTATATAAAGATGAAATGAACAGATGGGAACAATTTGAAGTTTATGTCAGGTTGTTCAAACCATTCAGCCAACTGGTTAATTCTCCCTGAAGAACTGTTGAGATGTCTAGGACACTGGCGTAAAATCGTGTCATCTGCAAAATAACTCGGATACCACAGGAAGAAACACCGGTAAGTCATTAATGTAAACCGAAAATAATAAGGGTGCTAGAACAGAACCTTGTGGAACACCCTATTCAATAGGCAATAAAATGATATTTTTCTGCTAATCAATACTGATTGTTTCCTGTCTGATAGGGAAGATGACATGAGTTCTACTGAGCTGGATAACAAACCGTACATCTTGAGATCTTCTCAGAGGGAGTCCATGATCAAGCACATAGAAGGTTTCAGTGAAATCAGCATCAGTAACTTTACTGATAGTGATATTATTTAACCATCTGTTTACTAGGGTGTTGGCTAAGTAAGGCATAAGCAATCACCGCTGAAACCTAAATGGTTTGCATGAAAAACTCTGGGGGAATAGTAAATTGTGGATTTCTCAATGTCTGAAATCAGAGAGAGAGAGAGAGAGAGAGAGAGAGAGAGAGAGAGAGAGAGAGAGAGAGGGGTTTGTTATAAAAGAAAAAACGG
>CM031624.1:5320343-5325343 GCA_018398815.1 Conus ventricosus | reverse complement strand
CGCGCGCGCGCGCACGCACCACACACACCACACACACACACACCCAACACACACACACACACCACAACACACACACACAGAGTGGGGAAAAGTTAGAATAAAAAAAAGGGAGTGTTTTAAGAAATGAGTTGTGGAAAAATTTGGGGAAATAAAAAAAGAGGGTTAGAACTTAAATGTATAAAATCACAAACCCGCAAGGGGGACCATCAAAGTCCGTTTTTAAAACAAACTACGATTTAGTTAATCCAGATCGACTTTGTCGCTGAAATAGATCATCAGATAAAATGGTTTGGGGACGGTTTTCCCTAAATTTCAGTAGAAAACTGAAATACAGCCTGCGTTTTTTGGATCCTCCCCCCAAGGTTTTTAAAGCAAAGTTGACTGATCTTTCCCAAAAGTGCCAGAAGAAAAACAGTAAATTAAAAACAAAAGTCTTTTTGGGAAACAGGCGCATTTGAAAGTGAAGGAAATGAAGAAAAAGGGAAATTTTTTTTTAAAGCCCATCTTAAACACCCTTTAAGGACAGAAGAAAGGTAAAAAAGGTGGCAAAATCGTTTTAAATTATCCTACAATTTGTCACCCAAATTTTCAAAAGCATCCCGGGGCCCTAAGAAGTAGCATTACACGTTTACCTGGTCATTAAAAGATGTTTTGGGCCCCTTTTGACCGTACAAAGGATTTTCTCAACAAAGATATCGTTCTTTTTATCAACACGAATCTTTGGGCGCACTAAGGCACTTGGGAAAAAAAAGGAAAAATTTAAAAGAACGACTGCAGTAATAGGAAAATTTTGTAGCTTCATTTCCAGCATGAAATTTGGACCACTGCATTCCCCACTTTTTTTGAGGCAGTTTAAAAAAAAAAGGTTTTTGTCAAACGGGTGATTTGATAAATGCGTAATTCTGCTTGCTTCGGCCAGACTAAATTGCAATGGGGGTAAATGATGTTTTGAGCAGCAATAATACTTTGTTAAAAAGCGAGGATTTCCCGACCCCTCTGATCCCCAGTTTGTCAGGCTGGTAGTGATGTAAAGTGTTCAAACAGAAGGAGCATGGTTGCCCGAGAAGCTAAATCACACATTTATTTCTTAAACGGGAAAACATCTTTATTTGATTACAGAGCTTCCCGCCAGAGTTGTGTGGTGCATGCCACAGTTTGATGGTAAACAACAGCTGTTGCATGCGTTCACGGGGCACCAGTCATTCAGACCGATGTAAAAGCATCACTCATCCATCTGGGTTGAGATTGATAACTCTTTTTTTTGTGCATGCACATTCCGGAAAAAGTAACACTGTGGGATGCGTTCGTGTAAAAATCAAAGAAGATTGGATACAACACTATCACAAAAAAGCGCTGCGTGCCCTCCCGGGAGAGTCTGACATTGACCTTTGCTTCCCGGTTAAACAAACAACACCCGCTACACTGCTTTAGACCCCACCCACGGGGATACAATAGACGCTTTCTCTTTGGTGTGGACTGGTTTTAAAACCCCGCATTCCCACCTTTCAGCTCACCACCCATGTCTTCCAAAAAAAAAAAAATCAGAAAAGAACCCCTGCACAGGGTGATGGGGTGCCCTGCTGGTCAAAATATAGGGGGCCCTGCTTATGTCACTTTGGGGAAAGAGCTGGTGCAAATGAGAGACCGGAAAAGCCAAAAATTCCCGGTTACCCCCCATGGGAAAAAAATGTTTAAAGGTCCTATGCGTGCGTTCACTGACGAGGGGTAAACCAACCTGATTTTTTTTTTTTTCCCGGGTGATTTAATGATCTGTCTTTCCATGGAAAATCACTTAAAATTTGAATTCTTGTTCATGAAAACTATTTTTTTTTCCCGTGCAGCTGCACTGTGGACTTTCTTACCAAAAGCTATATATTGTGGCCTATTTCTTTTTTGAAATTTTCATGATTTTTTTTTTAAATCTGTAATGTTTTTCTAATCCCTGCTTGTAGTGTTTTTTATATGTAGGGTTTTTTTTTCTTGTACTGTTTTGAAGGTCATGATGTTGAAAAATATAGTGTAAAATGTTGGCAAGCTGTAATTTTTGACGATGTTTTTCCCCACGAAAAACTGCTTGGGGCAGTGTTGTGCTCTCTTGACATTTGGTTTGATTTTCATTTACTCTTTCTTGGAAAATGAAATAAAATTTTTTGGGGAAAATTTTTTTCTATGGGAAAGGGTTGCAGTAATGTGCTGAATTCCTATTAGTTCTATATGTGTATTTGTTTAGGGTGTGTGTTGACAGAAAATATGGGCTGCTTGTACAGGCAATCAGAACCAGGGGAATTACTTTAGAGTCTTGTGCCTGCTCTCACACAGTCAAGAAAACCGTGCAGTATGCATGCGTGCTGAGCAGTGAACAGAGAGCTGGGGGTTTGTTACCTCAAGGTGTGTTGTTGACGTGGTAGGTAGAGAAAAGACCAATAAACAGCGTCATAGTTACAGTGAGGCTCTGCAGGAACGTATGCTTCAGGGTTATGTCAATGACACTGAAGGTGTCTTGTGCAGCTGTAAACTGAAAACCACAGCTGGCCAAAGTAAAGAGAAAAACCATCAGGGTAGTCATGAAAGAAGGAATAAAGGGCGAGAATAAAAGAAAGATAGAATTCTTAGGAAAAAAACAAACATTCATAAGCAATATGTTTTTCTTCTTTCAGGCACTCCCCCCTTCCACCCACCCCCCCCCCCCCCAAGTTAGAACAAGGTATAGTCTTAACAGATGACAAATCAGTCTTTCGTTTTGAACGTTTGAATTCAGGTGGTTTTTACTTTATGCATGTGCACTGACACAGGAACCGTTGAATTATTATCTATCAGTGCCACTGAATTTTACCTCATCAACCTTTCCTTTTCTTTAAAAATATGCCCATATCTGCACTCTAGTTGGGTACATATAGCTACAAATTCCATTTGCTTTGAATAAGATCTAACTTTAAATGACTGATGTATCTTGTTTATCAGTCTGTCACCTATGAAACTTACCTGTCCACCTACCTACCCGTCTTTTCTATCATCATACTATCTCGTCTATCTGTTGAGCCGTCTATATTCTGATAGACACTTAGATAGACAGACAGATAGATAGACAGGGATATATAATATATATTATATATATATATATATATATATATATATATATACATATATATATATATAATATATATATTTTATATATATTATATATATTTTATATATAATATTAATATATATATATATATATACCAGTCTAAAATTGGATTTTAAAATGAAGAGATTAAAACCTACAAGCTTGTTTCAAGCTAAAAAAACGCTCTCCTCAGGGTTTTACAATTTGTGCACGCCACAGGGGTTATATATTGTGGTGTGTGGGCGTGTGAGTGTGCGTGTGGTACGTGGCCTGCCGTTTTTTTTTTTCGTTTTGGGGCCGCGTTCAGGGGGGACGTGTTACGAATGGTGCATTGACAAAGATTTCCATTTATGCCTGCAATTGTTTATCATTTCTAGTTTAGAGTTCAGGGATGCTAGGGGGGGTTTACATAATATCAGCCACTTTTCTGTAGTACATAAGTTGCATTTTTTAGAAATGTTGTTGCATGGTGTTGCTCTTTTTATAATTTTCCATGATATGTTGTAATCTATTTTCTTATTTTTCAGCTTCCAAATATATTTACTTAATTCTGTTTGGTTTTTATATTTTTCATTTTTGAAAGACTGTTTATGGTTTGCATATCTGGTTTTAAAGCGGTTTGCCGTGATTCCTATGTATGTTTCTTTATCACTGTCTGTTGTTACCGTAGCTTGGTACACAATATTGTTGTAGAGACATTTATTATTCAGAGGGCACTGGTCTTTTTTTGTGCAATTACAAGATATCCTTTCATCACCCTCTTTGGTTGTGTTGTTTTTGGTTTTATTGGAAGAATCAATTATATTTTTAAGGTTGGGCATACACGAGTATGATAGCTTGACGGTATTTTTGTTGAATATTTTAGATAGTACATGTTCTTTTGGGAATGATGTTTTAAGGATTCTGAGGAATTCTTTTCCTACGTTAGTTTTTGTTCTTCCATCATATGGAGGGTTATACCATATAATTTTTCTTTTCCTGTTTTTCCTGTTGCTGTTCATGTTGTTATCTGGGTTGTATTGTAATTTGTAGTTGTAGCCACTTTTTTCAGCGCCTCTTGATATTCAGCTGCTGCACTGTTAAATTCTTTGTCATTGCATGACAGTTTAGATAATCTTTTGTTTATACCATTAGGTATGGTTTTTAAGACGGAGGGTGGGTGGTTACTATTGATGTCTACGTAGACAGGTGTGTCATTAGGTTTTTTATATGGTTTGTATGTATGATCCTTAAGGTCTAATGTTATGTCTAAATAATTTACTGTTTTTTGTTGGCTTCTACTGTGATTTTTAGGTTATGGCTTTGAAAAATTTTACAAAGTTCTTTTTTCTTGTTTTCAATGTTTTTTGTTTATTGTTTAACGTGGCAAGACCGTCATCTCTGTATAAGCCAATCTGTTTACCAAGTATTTTCTGTATATGAGACAACATGAAAAGTCCAACTAATTCACAAGTTTCAGCTCCATCATAAGATCCCATCGTGACGTCGAATGTGGAATTACTGCTGGGTTTTTTTTTTATCCAAGTTTCACTGTTGCTATGGAGAAGGGTTTTCTTAGTGTGGAGAATGATTTCCATCTCAGAGTCTGTTATATTTGTATATTTGTTGGCGAATCGTAGTGCTTTAGTAAGTAATTCCTCATCAATGGAAGGGTAGAAGTCCACTATGTCAAAAGTAATGAACACTGTATTTGTCTGTTTGTTCAATTCTTTCAACCATTGGATAACTTCGCAACTATTTTTCCAGAGATTGTATTCAGTTTGTTTTTATGTCCTCTATGGCTTTTTCCAGGATCTTTTTACTAATTTTTAACTCTGATTTTATATATATCAGAGAGAGAGAGAGAGAGAGAGAGAGAGAGAGAGAGAGAGAGGGGAGAGGAGAGAGAGAGATT
>CM031624.1:5293037-5319343 GCA_018398815.1 Conus ventricosus | reverse complement strand
AAAATGTACAGACTGTTATATTTTGAAATTCTACCAATCAAATGTACTTATTTTCACAAGATTTCTTTCCACTTGTTGGAATAAAAAAAAAGAGCCAGCCACAGATGTCTCTGGATAAAATAAAGCTGAATATTTGTGAAGAAGTGAAGCTCAGACTTACTGGTAACGGCGTCTCTGTCGAATCCGTGCCAGCTCCCTCTCTCTTTCGACTTGTTCGGTGGATTTTGACTTGTCTCGGTGGCGTTTTGATCTGTCCCGGTCTGATGCTTGCATCCTGGCTAATGGCTCTGGATCCTGCTTCAACGTCTCCCGATATTGCCTGCACCTTTCTGGATTGGCCTTCTTCCCCAGTTTCCTTGTATCCCCTGCTGACTGATGTGAGCCAAGGGAAGTGCGATATGTAGACGTCATTTTTCTCCTGAGGAAGATCAGCATTCAATTAGTTTCAAGCACAGTATTTTAAAAGAGAATGAAAAGGCATAAGAGAGAAGGAAAACACCTATGAACTGCTGTAGTCTTTATAGGTATCTCCCTGAAGTCAGAGTGCAGCTGCCACTTTATGGTGGGATAAAAACTGGCCCTGAGACACTCATTGGAGATTTTTTTTTAAAGATGAAGGAGTCATGGAGTCTGGAAAAAAATTGTTTCCATAGTCTTAATATTCAACAAAGTAACAATGAAAAAGGGGAATTAGCAGAAAAAAATCTTAAGTAATAGTACATTTACTCATGACATACCGTTCTTCACCAGATATTTTGCCTCCATCACTTGTGTTGACTGCTGACGGAAGCGACTGTCTGGACCCCGTACGAGTCATTGCGCTCCTGCACAAAATCAGGCATAAATTTCAAGCAAACTGAAACAAATGGAATGGTCGAACTGGGAGGATTGAATTAGATGTTAATACTTTTTTGCCAAGTGTAGCAATTAATACTTTTTTTGCCAAGTGTAGCAATTAATTGGTATTGAAGAAATTTAGTCTGCTTAAATGGTTTACAAATTTTGAGCAACAGATTGGGAGAAAAAAACAAAAACAAAAAACAACACTGAGTTAATACATTCATAATCAATCCAAAACCACATCAGAATGATTAATAACTCTGTTATAATCCCAAGGCAAAAGATATAAATTTTCTTCTTTTTTTAACCCACGTATTCCGAGTGTGTGTAGTGCGTGATGATTACTCCAAAAACGTTAGTGTAATGGCACGCTCGACACACAGATTTCATCTTTTTAAAAACTAGGCATTACTGTTGGTTTCGGTTTCGCAGAAACTAGCTCCGTCCAACACGGATTTCCAAAAATCGCCACCCTCTGTCACGCGCCAAGCGTGACCTTTCTTTTCCACCCCTTGTGAGGAGATTTTGTCCATATTATTTTTGCCCTATATGCCCATTTTTTAGAAGGGACCAAATCTTGGGGCAAACACTGCTCGACTGATTTTTGGGCAGTCACTTGCCATTTCACCCCAGCCCTCGCTGTGCACTGTCTTTGCACGTGCGTCCCATTCATTGTCGTTCACTCAGTCTTCTCGCTCGTCTACGTCACTATTGGAAGGTGGACAAAAGTTGGGTTTGGGGTGAGTTTTGACACTCTGATTTGGGGGGTGATCGAGTCATCTCGTTTTTTTTTTTCTCTTCATGGATCATTTTGTTGGAGAGGGCCTCGTCCCTGTATTCTAGATATCAACTGGAGTGGGCAGTCAGCCCACTGGAGCAAGACTCGTCATCTTGCTGGAGCTTATTCATCACCATCCTTTTATTTTCAACCCCCACACCATCTTTCATCTGGAGGGCCGAAGGAAGAAGAAAGAAGACCCTGAGAAGAAGACAGAAGAAAAAACCTTAAAGAAGACGGAGGAGGACCCTGGAAAGGAGGACTGGAGAGGGATAGAGGACAGGAGGGTCAGACTGGGGGCGACATCTTCCTGGGGGTCGGTCTGCATGGCTGTTTTCTCTCCCCAGACGTGGTGACCTGGCGTCTTCGTCCTCTTTGGCACGAGTGGTTGTGGTGAGTGTTGAGTCTTAAATTAATATTTGGTGGTACGTTGGTCGCGTTGAAGATGGGTTTTTTTTTGGTCAAATTTCGGCATTCGTTTTTTTCTGATTCGACTCTGGGGGTTCGTTTTCCAAGCGGTCACAGCCTCTTTAGTGGAATCCTACTTATTGCAAGTAGTAATTCATACATATCAGGAACTGTTTCCATTCGTTCCCCTTTTTCCTCTCTCCCCATTTTCGGTGTCGACTAGCGTACCACATTTTGCGCTGAAATCGTTATTTTATTTTCATTCATTTATTTTCAAAATTCACAAGGATTCTTCATTTTTGTTTCAACATTCCAGCGTAAATTTTTATTTATGGCATTACCTTTTGGCGCCTAATGGTCGAGGCGGGGGGAAGGTTGGTTGGTGAGGGAGTTGTTTTGGGGGTTGTCTCTTGTGTTCCCCCTCCTCCCCCTTTTTCCCTTATGGTGACCAGGCGCTCTTGTCTGTTTTGCTGGATTGCATGGAGAGTGAATGGTGATATCACTTTTGTGCTTTATTTTCATATCATCCCTCTTTCAAAGATGTTTGATTGATTGTGTTTCAGAGATAGTCTTATAACCTCCATGGTCAGCTGGCCTATAATCAAAATAATCGATTGATTGATTGAGATAGTTTAGGGCCAGTGGTTTTTCTTTTGGTTCAACTCCGTACTTACATGTCTGTATGTTTAAATGTAACTATCATTTTTTTCTTTTAAATACTGCTATTCATAAGGTGATTCCGATTAATCTTTTACCAGTTCAAAGTGTCCACTATAAGTAGAGAGTTTTTGTATGTATGGCTTATTGTTCCTGGATGACCAGTGAATATATATAGAGTTAGGTATAGGGGGCTCCTTGTGTCATGGTTACCTCCCTTCCCCACATTCGCCTTCACTCGCTCCCTCTCCCTTTTCCTTGTTCCCGCCGACCAGTCCGTATAGGTGTGCTCACTCTGAGTTCACTGTATGATGTGCAGCACTTTTCCTTTTTCCTTCTCCTTCCGCCTTTTCCCCGGGTCTTCAACTGCTGCTTCACCACCTGTTCGTCCACGCCCTGACCTTGCTCCGGTTGGCCGGGACATCAACACAGCCTGCTGCCCTGGGACCTACCTGGGAGGTACCGATTGTGACGTCAGCACTTCCTCGCCTGTCCCGACATCATGAGGCGACTGCAGTGAGGGGCGTGCGTGAGTTGAGGGTTTGTGGGTGGGAGTGCTGGACTCAAGGTAGCCCCCAAAAAGACAGAACAAGACAGGAGCAGACAGAAGTGTACCAAAAAAATGAACTGGCTGGAATGTGGGTTTTTTTGTTGTTGAGGTTTTGTTGGTTTTTTTCCCTTCGACAGGCCATTAGTGTTGTGTTTCTAAATAGATTTTAAGACTGTTTTTTTTCTTATGTGATTGTCATTGTACACATTTCCCTTTTCCCTGCGGGCTTCAGTAGTGTGGGGTAGGTTGGGTGTTTAGGTCCTCCTGGGTGCTGTATTGGGCTAGGGTGGGAGATTTAGTATCATCACTGTTCTATCTAGTTAGTTAGGGCCCCGCCTCTTCATCTCTCATCAATATCTATTTAATGTGAATAAATGTTGTGGATTGTCTATCTTTTGCCTGGTGTTTGATTTGTGCGCTTGAGGTCAGGTACTTGCGGGTTCTCCCTCTTCCCACGCGCATCGTCATTGGTCACCCTTAACCAGGTGAACCGTGACACCCTCAATGCTTTTAATCTGTTTGCAACAGTTTTTGAGACACAAGGTTAGTAGTTTTCAAACTTAGCATTGTCGAACGTGACAATTACACCATGCCGGGGTGATGTAAAAAGTTGGTAACAAACGGAAAGTACGACTACTTGTCTCGCGTGCACTCTGCATCGAGGTCAATTTGCATTGAGAATGCGCTTGTACATCATTGCAAATCATAGGAAAAAATAGAAAATGCAATAGTTTTGCCTTGGGATACTAAAAGGAAGAAGAAACATTGATCGGTCGTGAGAACTTACCAATTGTGCGTCGATCGTGAGCAAGGGGTAACTGATGACACGGCTTCTTTCGCAGTCAGTCCTAAACAATAGCAGACGACAGCCAGGAATCCCGCAGCATGTTTGTGTCACGTGACCAACTCCAAACACTAATCAGGTCAGCGTGTTTCGTTTTTGGTTTTTTATTATTTTATTGACTTTTGGTCGGTCGTGAGTTTCTTACGCCAAAAATTTACCATACTTTGAAGTTGAAAGAAAACATTGCTACAGATTTAAAACAGGGATTTTTTTTGCGTAGACTATCAGTGACGTCACAGGTGAAAGGGCAGAGAGTGCTTTGTGACCGTATTTTCAGCCTTCGCTGCACAGCGCGCGTTTGAAACTTTGGAGTAGTGATTACACCGAGCCTCAAGTCCGACACATTTAACTTTCGGGAGCTCTGTCGACTGAAAAGCCGATTGTTTCGTTCTGCGCACTTTAGGTGGACGAAAATGGTTTATGTAAAGTGCACCAGTGCACGTTTGGCCGAATATGCTAGCTTTAATCACTGTTGGTGTAGACTGGAAGGGATACGGTGTCTGCTTGTCCGCTTTTAATGGCGGATCGTCACCCTTTTCAGACTAACACACACGCAAAATAAAAACACCAAAGTTGCTGATGCTATCTTTATTTCCAGAATAACTATGACTTATACTGAACACATAAAAGCAAACAGTTACTCAAATGAGGCTCGATTAAAGAAAATATGAGCCATCTGAAACTGGACCCCTTGTGAGGCTGACCTTTTGGCACTTGGTCATATATATATATATATATATATATATATATATATATATATATATATATATAACAAACTAATAAATTCTAAGGATAAGTACCGAGCACCGTTCCAGCAACTTACAGAGCAGCTTGGTGTTGCAATGACTGCAAGAAATATTGAATTATAAACAAAGCTTGCTCTTATGTCTTAGATTGAAGAAATAGGGGGAATACGCATTCATACCTGCAGTGGCAGATGATTCTGCCTAACTAACAGTATGTGCTTGAGTGGGTGGATGGGGAAAAATAAAATAAATGCTTCTCAAAATGAGCCTTCAGCAAGCTTATATTCTCCAAGGGAGAGAGACATCCTCCAATAGGGAGCGAAACTCACTAACATATAACTCCTGGTCATATACCGATATTTCGAAACTTGGTGGTTTCTCCTCAGTGACCGCGGAAAGTGGTAATTTGACTCCTCTGCCTTTTTAGTTTTAAGAAGAATGTAATCCCAGAAAAGGCTGGTGTGCAATACTGTAGTATGTTTGTTGAGTTTTCAAAAAACCAACCAAAGGTGCCATCTAAGAAGCAAAAGAAAATCATGAAAGAGCAAAACAAGCTACATTTTCTTGTGAAAAGTAGAAAATATAAAAAGATATCCTCTAAGACACAAGTGCTGAGGGCCAGTTCTTGGAATGAATCCGCAAGGGACTAAAATACAACAAACTAATAAATTCCAAGGATAAGTACCGAGCACCGTTCCAGCAACTTACAGAGCAGCTTGGTGTTGCAATGACTGCAAGAAATGTTGAATTATAAACAAAGCTTGCTCTTATGTCTTAGATTGAAGAAATAGGGGAGATACGCATTCATACCTGCAGTGGCACATACTGTTAGTTAGGCAGAATCATCTGCCACTGCAGGTATGAATGCGTATCTCCCCCTATTTCTTCAATCTAAGACATAAGAGCAAGCTTTGTTTATAATTCAATATATATATATATATATATATATATATATATATATATATATATATATATATATATATATATATATAGAGCTAAAACAAGTTAAAAGAGGAATCTTACAACTATCTACAAATTTGTTTCAAGTGTGTTGCGCTGTCATCAGGATGGTTTTTGGTTTGCCCTCCGCCGATGTTATATAGCGTGTGGGCTCCCGTTTGCGGTTGTTTGCACGTGCGGGTTGGCTGCACGTGTTTTTTGGGGGCTTTCAGGTTTTTGCTTTGGGTGTGTTCACTAACAACGATTTCCATTTATGCCTGCAGTTGTTTACTATTTCTGTTTTGGTGTTTAATGTTGCTAAGTGTGGTTTGCATAGTATTAACCATTTTTCAGTTAAAGAGAACTGTATTATGCCGCTTCTAACTCACCTTCGCCCTCAAACCAGTTTTCGGGCGAAAGTGACCTAGAAGCGGCATAATACAGTTCTCTGACAAGTAAGACTTCAATAACCAAAAAATAACGATTATTTACAAACAAACATACTGTGTAGGGTTATCTGTTTTCAATACTAATTTACTAAACTTTTCAGATTTTAATTTTTGCTTAATCCTGTGTTTTTCCTGGTCATTTTCAATAACATCATTTTCGCGCAAACATTCTTCAAATGAGTCTTTGTCTTTCATGTGAAATAGAACTACAGTCTTTAACTGTTCTCTAAAGTCTTTTAAAACCGAGTTATATTTCTGGCATAAAATCCACACACTTATCCGAGCATGTCTTCCGCTGAAAGCTAGTTTCGACAAAGTGTTTTCTTTTTTAACTATGTCTCTTTCTGCCGAACAGTCATCTATAATAAATAGTGTCTGCTTTCCCTTCAAAACAGTCTATAAAACTGTTCTAAAACACTCACTCAGTTTATTGCTAGGATTAACTAAATATATGTCATCATCTGTCCATATAAACCTTCTATTATGATATGCTTTGTTCCATTTAAGTGTTTGGACAGAAAATCACAATATGATTAAAATTATAACGATAAACTGTTTGTAACAGGTTGAGGATAAATATTGTTTTTCCACAACCAGTCTGTCCACAAATCAATGAACATGGGGGGTTTTTGTCATAAAGTTTAACTGCTCCATAGTTTTATAGCAGAATTTAATCTAATCCAGTTATTATTTTTATCATACTCTCTGTCAAAACTTGTTCAGTATAAAAAAAACCCTACGAGGCCTAATGTGTAAGATTAATCCAATTCAGTTCTGTAAGATTGTTTCTATTTAAGTCAACATTGATTTGTTGCTTGTTGTTATGATCTTAATATCTTCGCCATTGTGAAGAACGACGACAACAACGTTAAGACGTTTAACGTCTAAGTTTTGCCAGCTAATTTTAAATTTTCCTTTTAAAAGGTCATCACTAACGCCCACAACCCCATCCCTCTCCACATCTTTAAAGACAGAAATTTCAAATATCATTGTGAACGTGTCTCCTAATTTTCTGCTTGGAAAGAACTGTAATTTTGTAGAAGCTTTTTTTACAACTGTTCTTTTCTGTGGAGGATGTACTGCTTTTTCCCATACGGCGATATTTCAATTTCTTTCCGACTATTGTCGTCCGGCATAAGACTTACATGTAAAGGCCAGAGTTGAATGCTTTTCTGAAACTTTTTTGACGGCTAAAATATGTAAATGGGCTTATGAATTCAAATTTTATGTCCCATTCTAAATATGGTTCTAAGTGCCATTTGAGGTCAGGTTTTCGAACTATTTTATATTCATACTGGCCAACATTATTTGCCTCTAGATTGCGCAGTTGTTCTAGTTTAGGGAAAATTTTTGCTGTCGCCAACCTCTTTGCGTTTATATCACCATCTTTAGTGTACTCAAAACCATACAAAGCGCCTATCTCACCGTTCTGTTCAAAGTCCGCAACGTCTGCAAGGTCTTTTAATTCTAAGGTTATACACCTCACAGGAGCTAATGTAACTCCCGGTTCTTCTGGCCCACGCGACATTATTTTTTAGTAACGTATTATTTTATTTCCAAAACAATGTGCAGGTTATCACATTTTACAACTTTCCCTGCTTTGTCTTTGATTTTTATATTAAATGATCCGACCCTCCCACAAAACTAATCCTTTAAACTGTAAATTAGGGAATTGTATAATTTCATAATCGCAATATGCAGCTTTCCCTGACGGAAGAGCTCTTAAAACAGTTGAGGGCCTTCCATCATATAAGTTTTCATCAGTGCTCAGCTCATCCAAGTGAACATAGAGTAATGAATGTAATGCAAGATCGAGCGGGCTTTCCCCCTCATAAGTAGTTTTGGTTGGTGTAACTCTAAATATATAATTGTTAGCTGTAAAGCCTAACATTTCAGCTAGCTCTTTATCAAAATAGTAACCTCCTTCTTCTTCAGGCTTGAATGTTAACATTGTTTTTAGATTTGCATTGTTAAGTTTGAGAGTAATGTCAAAGTTACTCATTGCTTCTTTTAGTGAGCAAAACCGTAATAACCATCAGGTATTGTTAACTGGCTAACTTGGGCCCCTGTTTTGTCAACTTTTAGAACCTTATTATTCTTCCTGGTTTCACTTATATTAAACCATACGACTTTGTAAAATATTTCATGAAGCGCAACCATTTTGGCCCCGCAATTGTTATCAATAGCATGTTCTAAAAACGAAGGACGGTCTTGTGTTGTTATTGTTACAAACATTTTTTTAAACAAAATAAAAATGAGTGCATTCAAATATACTGGTGCAAAATATTCTGTTGGGCCGCACTACAATCTTAAAAATATAGCAACTGATACTCTTGACATTGCTGTGACCCAGACTGCCTCTTTTCATAAAAAGGTGAGTACTCCATTGAAGAGCTATCTTAACCCCCCCATTGAAAACGACCACATCAAGAAAGCGTGGTTTAGTCATCCGATGCAGTTTTATCAGAACCAGTTAAACTTTGCTGTGTTTTGCGCATCAACTGTGTGAGTGTCGTATGCTGATCATTTAAATCACCATGATCCTTTGGTGAGGTCATGTACAGATTTCATTTCTATTACACCTTTAGACGTATTTTGGCTGAATTGCAAGCGCCATTGCCAAATGACAAACCGTTTAATCCACTCAGCAACAGAATAGACATGAAGGCTTTTGAAAGGATCTGTAACGAATTCAATATTAACATCAAGGCAGACTTTAGACAAAAGTTGGATCTTAATCATGGCCTAGGCGACCTTATTTCGGGGCACGCACAGAAAGTATAACTATGACTGGCATCCTCCTTTCAAATCTTCTTTTTTGGCACAACTGTTGAGCCCGGGTCCCTACAGCAAGAGCATAAGACAGCATGGACAACATTTATCTTAGACACTTCTAAGGGCCTAACTAGAGCAGGAATAGAACGAATAAACGACTCTATTCGTACTTACGTTTGGTGTTTGCTAGGTTCGCAAGCACAGGCGAGATCGAGCATAACTGATCCTTCTACTGGCTTTGACGCACAAAAACAATACTTAGCAAATTTAGAGGACGCCATTAATTCTACAGTTGATTTACCTTCAAGCATTCAAAGGTACCAACATGTTTTACAATACGCAAGATCGAAAGTAGACTTTGCTGTTGGCACTGGTTTATACATGCTGCCTTCTGACCTCAGACTCCAGATAGGAACAATAAAAACTATAATAATGAAATTCTTATAGCAGGCAATGAAACAGAAGGTTGGGAAAAACGACATAAATTCTGAGCCAGTAATATTACAAACAATAAAAGAACGCCCAAGATTAAGTCATCCAATCCCGAAGTCCAAACCCCCAAAGTCATTGAAGACTCAGCAAAGCTCGCGACTCTGTTCGCGATGACCATGAATATGAAAAGACAGCGCTTGTTCTTGGATTAACAGGCATAGGATTACTTGGTCTTTATCTTACTAAATAGTAACCCAACTATTACAAGAACTAATGTCCATAAAGTGCTCGGCCATAAAGCCAACTACTTTGCTTGCAGTAGACAAAAGCCAGCTGACAATGCCCCCTAATATGCCAGGTAAAGAGTCTCTAAGCTTTAACCAGCTAATTTTTTTAATAAATTCGCAAGATGATCAAGCTGTTTTTTACCCCCTGATTTATCAGGCGGAGGCGATGGCGGTGGAGGTACTGGACTTTGACCTCCACCGCCGCCTGGTAATTAGACCAACACCTATGTACTTATTGCAAATCCTAAGGCTGTGAGAACGCTTGCTAATGTGACACCTTGCTCTCTAAACAGTGTTCGTATTCGTTCTGCTAGCGTTGTGTCTTTCATAGAAAATTTTTCGATAGTTTTTCTCCTTAGGCGACTCACTTGAGTTCGTAATTGGTCTCGTTAGTAGTTAGCACTTCAATCTTTGCTGACTTTTCTTGTTTCAAAGATCTTTTAGTCTTTGTCTTATTCTTCGTGAATTCAGGCCCTAATTTGCGTCCATCAGCCTCAACGAGTGTTTCTTTTTCTCTTCTTTAAGCCCATCTAGTTCACCTAGGTTTGCTAAATGGTTTTGTTAATTCGCGCTCTGATGGTTTCTTAATAAAGCTATCAAGGCGTTATATCCTCGCATGGGTAGCGGCGAGTTCGTGTATAGTTTAACGCTGTTTCTTCTGAAAAACTGATTCTGCTTGCGATTACACTTATTTAATTCACCTGCTGATTGATTTAATTCTTAAGTTCCATGTTTTGCATTGGTTTTATCTGTTGGGAGTTCTTGAAGACTCAGTGTGTTTTGAAGTTTAGAACTTGCCGTCCCCGCCCTTATTTTGGCCTAACAAGCAAAGGCGAGTTTGTACGCTCGACAGGGATCTGATTTCTAATTGAACCCACGGCCGTAAAAACTTTGATGGGTCTTTTTTAGTTGTAAGCTGAACAAGTTGTCCTGGTCGCTCCTTCACAAACAAATGGTTTATCTTTTACTTCAAAATCATAGGTTCTATAAATTCGGGAGGTTCTGGCCTAAACTTTGGTATAATGATCTGACCTTACTTTCTGTAATTTAATATCCGACTTGTCTGTAATGTACTCCCGATTTTCCTGGCTAATTTCAGCATGCAATAGAAGCCCCCGGCGATGGGCCGGTCTCCCCATGGGGAATCAACTCATGTCGTCTCCACGATCACAAACATCATAATCATCTGCATCATTCAATGCTGCCATGGTTTTAATTAATTAATTATTTTTTATTTTGCTTTATAAAAAAAATGTCACAAGCACATGCTCGATTCTTGACCCCATAGAAGACTGAAAGAAAACCCTTTTGGCGTGAAGGGAAATAAGCGGACAAGTAGACTGTTCCCAAAGAATCCATCTACTATTTGATGCAGATCAAATTCTTACTGTCAAATTTCCAGACCCTAGGAGCTCAATGACGTGATTGTGCAGGCTCTGCGCGTCTTACTTTCAAATAGCCTCGGTTTCATCAACATCACCCCAAACAGGACATTTGTACAGGATCTGGGGACGGGCAAACTTTAAGAAAATTTCTATAAAACTTGAGGGGCAAGAAATATTTTCTTTACACAATGCAGACATATTTTTAACCTATTCTGATCTATGGCTAACCGGAATGAAAGGGCTGACTTTGCGTTTCAAGAATAGAAAATGAAGAAGCACTAAAACATAGAATAGGCGCCGCAGATACTAAAGACGGCAAAAAGTATGTGGCTGTAAATTTTGCGTTTGGAAATCGCTTTTTCCATTCCCTTAGATTTTGAGTTGTTAAAAGCGCATGCGCCATACTTTCAAGGAGCATTAAAAGACAGACTGTCATATGAACTAACTTTTAATGAATACAAACGGGTTATCAAATCATCAGACACCGAAGCAAAGTACAGCATTTCTGACATCCGTTAGAGTTTGACGTTGTTAGCACCCCTAATTTAGCAAGGCTGATTGAACAACAATATCAGTCAAAATTAGCAATATATTACGAAGAGTGATTCATCATACAACATATCCTAGAAGCAGGGCAGACACTATATGGAATTTTAGTTTTAGCGTCTCAGCAAGATCGCTTAAAGGTATTTTATTGCTGTGTGAAGATGAAGAACCATTCAAAAGAGGAAGTGAAAAGTTTTTTAATCCAAAAATAACGAAAGTACAATGTTCGATTGAGGGCAGTCCTAACCAAATCTATGCTAGCGGCTTAAACCTTATCAGCATTTTGATGAAATAAGAAAACTGTTTGGAGGTGGGAGGTGTAGAAATCCACAGTTGACCTTGTGGCTAAAGATCTACACCTTCACAGTGGTAAGACTGATGATTATTTAACAACAAAATACGGTTTATGGATTGACCTAAGTCAAACGAGGATAATCAGTTGCATGGAAGCGGGAGAACTGTGAGAGACGTAATAAACATTCAAATTGATAAAGAAGAAGAAGCCGATAAACCGCTTAATGTACATTTGTTTTTATATAGATGCGCACTGAATATTGAAAATAACAGATTAAAAGATATACAATACTAAATTATTTTTATTTTATAAAAAGCATGTCTGTTAAACATTATCCAAATGTGCCTACACGCGCCGCCAAAGAGAGATAGCAGCAATTCTGCTGTATAGAAACCCCTGACATAAAAGCCTTCAGATTAACAAACATTACGCAAATGCAACAAAAACTAGAGCAGGACCTTTCAAAATACAGCAAAACCAAACGAAGGTATTCTGCTGCCTTTAATGCTGTTACATATGTCAATACTGGAGCATCGGCTATAAGCGCCCTATCAGCAGGAACGAGTGTTGGTCTCTTAGCAACGGGCATAGGCGCACCCGCAGCTTTACCTCTAGGAGGTTTGTCTTTAGCTCTCGGCCTGTGTTCATTAGCTGTAAGTGCGGCTGGCAAAAAATTAAAAACTAAACTCCAAAAGCACACAGCTATGGTTCAACTAATAACGGCTAAACTTAGTTCGTTTAAACTGACAATAAATAAAGCGCTTGTTGACTCAAACATCACGGATGAAGAATTTAATCGTTTACAGGCCGATTTGATGACTACAAAAGACAAAAGTTTGATCTTCAAAGAAAGGCGAGGCAAGTTTTTCTCAACAGCCAGACCCGATGCAGATAAAAAAGAATGCTTAAAAAAAGTAAAACGAGACATTAAACTCTGTTCTAACAGCTCACATTAACAACGCCAAAGGGTGTTTATACTTTAATTTTATGAGTCCAAGCGCAAAAAGACCGTTGATATTGGTTCTGATTAAGTTATTTTTTTTTAATTAAATAAATATTTTGAGTTAGCAAAGAAACTCAACCATGGATAAGATATATGAAGACAAGACGAATATGTTTTGAAGGAATGCTCCGAGAGAGAGAAGCGTTTATTCAAGACACTGAATGCTATTGATTTAGAAGTTCATTGACCCCACAAACGTACAGAGGCCAAGTGTTGTTCATGCAATTTCTCAAGTTCCAGGCAAAACTAACCAATAGACCCGCCATTAAAGTAATGTAAGCTGTTTTTACTCGACTATGAACAATAAAATGAAGAAAATCTTAGAAGTCTGGGTCTCACTTAACCCGCAGACTATTCTTCCTCTAATGACTTAACACCCGGTTGGGCGAGACGAACTGCTTACACCGTTTGGCGCTGCCTGCTGAAGGAAGCCAAAATGAGAGCTCTGGGTTGGTCAGAGGGCGTAGTCCTAGAGATTAGATTAAAACAGGCTATATGGCGCCGATTGTAGGCAGGGCTTTACATTCCACTACCTCCAGCATTATTTGCAAAAAGAGCAGTTAAACATATGGAATACAGGACAACAAATGTTTTTTATGTGGTGTGTTTCTCGCAAGGCTTGCTATCACGGCGCAAATCAACGCAGAGAGAGAGTGTCTAACTAGCACCCGTACATCAATTGATCGAACTTTAGTGTGGGTGTCCATTCGCTGTTTATGTAGACCAAATTGATTCAGTTTGAAAGAGCACAACAAACCATAACTGTTAATGTCTACACATGGGGAATGAAGGAAACAAATCTACAAAACCGATTAAAGTGTCCAAGACAGTGCAACGATTGGCGAACCAGAACAAAAATCATGTGACTTACTACTGATGGTTTTCACCTGCCGGGGCTACCGCATTACACATTAATACGCACAATGAGGAAGATTATGCGGCATACTCAAAGCATACCATAAACAAAGAATTGGCTGTGCAGAAAATGTTTAATATGAATGCAATCTGTTCTAGCCGCGAGTGAACATAGAGAAACGAATTGTATTATTTGGTCCAGTTGATCTGTAATCAGAAACTAACTACGCCCCCGCCCGGATCTAAAGTTAGTATTAAAGAACTGGAAACGGCTGCAAACAATCCATACATCCTAGGTTTACGTACGCAGAACAATCGAGTCGCTTATTGTTCCTATATGAAGCCCAACGCCACAGAGACTTCCTAAAACAGCCATAGTGAGTTAATCCATCAGATTTGTTCATTTGCCTTATTCATTGTCAGGTCGATGGCGCCCATTTCGCAACCAGAATTGTATAGAGGGCCAGATGCGGCTAGAAAATTTTTACAGCGCAGCAGCAAGTTGCTTAATGATTGTTTCATAACTAATCTGAAATTATCTGAAATCATGCATGACGCCGGAAACCAACAACAGTATGCTCATCCACTCACTGTTGGATTTGGCGGTTTAGGTCTCTCACAGACGCAGAGAATCCCAACAGTAAGAGGACCATGAGCACATTAGCGGAAAGTTCCGAGAGCGGGCGCATAACAAATTTGCAATCTTCAACTAAATGTTTGATCCCATGACATGGAAGCTGGCCCATCTTCTTTCCAACAACTATGGCGAGGATACGACGCGCATCTTATAATGAAAGCAGTGGACGATGCCTTCAGGGATGTCATGCATTGCACAGACATCAGAAAAGGACAATGTGCTTTACATCGTAAGATAACATGTCCTTTTTATGACTCTATGCAACACATGATGGGTTTCATTAAGTCACTGGCTATGTCCTTAAAGTCGCTGGGCCCAATAACAGAATAATATTTTGACTCAACACTTGTTAGACGGGGGTTTTTACGCCTTACTGAATACATGAACAGTTGGGAAAGGTTTGACGAAGAACACACTTTCCTCCCAAAGCGCGTTCCTTTTCTAGTCTCAGAGGAAAGGACATCATGATTCTGATTACCAGCTGCTCAAGATTGCGTGGCAAAAGTTAGAGTGTAAAACGATGGGAGACTATCCCTGACTCCTACTAATGGCAGAGTATGTTTGTTGGCGGAGTTAATTTTTTGAAAATTATAGAAAGACCTGCATGAAACATTAAGCCTGGATCCCGCGCATTACATTTCTGCGTCCGCCGGATGAGCTGGGACGCTTTCTTAAAGTTTACTGGAGTACAGATTGATTTATTGTCGATTTACCAATGATTCAGATGATTGAAAACGGATTGCGCGGAGGAATTAGTATGGCGTCGCATCATTACTGTAAAGCAAACAACAAATACTTGGATCATTATGATCCGAGTAAAAAGTCTAACTATCTTATGTATTTAGATGCAAACAATCTGTATGGTTGGGCTATGGCGCAATCACTTCCGTTACGCACTTTAAAATGTACACAGGTACGAATAATATTCAAAAGGCATTAAAGTGGTTGAACAGTTTGGCGCCTGATCAACAGCGTGGTTTCATTCTAGAAGTTGATTTAGAATATCCTCAGGAACTCCATGACCTGCATAATGACTATCCATTAGCAGCAGAAAGTCTAAAGATGGAACCAAGAGAGCCGCCTAAACTTGTTCCTAATCTTCGAGGCAAAAAAAATTATGTCTGTCATTACAGGCTTCTACAATTTATTTAAGACATGGTTTGAAGTTGACAGCTGTTCATCGTATAATTGCTTTGATCAAGAACAGTTCATGAAACCATACATCATGAAGAACACTGATCTCAGAACTAAATCTGCAGATGCTTCAGAAAAAGACTTTTTTCAAGTTGATGAACAACAGCTGTTTTGGAAAGACTATGGAGAATCCGCACAAGCGCAAAGATGTCAGATTGGTCACCAGAGAGAATGAAGCAATTAAGCTAACTTCAAAACCTAATTATCAGGACTTCAGAAGATTTCATGATCAGCTTTTTGGCATATGATGAAAAAAAAGAAAGTCAAATTGGACAAACCTGTATTTATTGGGTTTACTGTTTTAGAATTATCAAAGCTTTTGATGTTAGAGTTTCTTTATGACTACTTTAAGCCCTCGTATCCCGAGTCCAGAGTGCTTTTACACAGATACAGATAGTTTTGTTATAGATATCCCTACTGAAGACATCTATAAAGACATGGAATTAGAAGTAGCTAAAGGAGCGAGTGGATGGTAGACACATCTGATTACCCTAAAGATTCGCCTTTGCATTCAATTACTAATAAGAAGGTTTTAGGAAAGATGAAGGATGAATTATCTGGAAAGGTGATCAAGGAGTATGTGGGGTTAAGATCGAAAATGTACAGTATTTCGAGCCAGGAGAAAATCATTAAGAAAGCAAAGGGAATATCTCGCAGCGTTGTGCAGTCAAACATATCACATGACAACTACAAAGAAGCATTGTTTGGCAATAAGACTTTTCATCATGACAACGTAAAACTACGATCTAATCTACATGAGATCAACACAACTGTTGTAACAAAGAAGTCATTAGATAGAACAAACACAAAACGGGTGTTTGTTAATCCAGAGTTTTTCATATGCAATCGGGCACTGGAGGACCGCATAAACAGGGGGTTTATATTTTTCATCAACTTTTGTTATAAGATCAATCATAGCTTCATCCAATTCATTTAAATCTTTTCTCATGTTTGCTTGACGAGTTCGAATTTTTTTTATTATTTCAAGATATTCTTTTTCCCAATTTGGGGGTTTGAGTTGTAGGTGATCTGGATGATTTAGCATGCATTGATTAATCCTCGAAAATGTTTCCTTAATAGCATTACACGCATGAAATGATTCCCGTATCATTTTCAAGGTCTCTTCCTTTACCATTCTTGTTTCGTTCTGCACTTCCTTCTGAGCTTCCATTTAAACTCAAATATATTTACGTAAATTAATTAAAGCGGAACTGTGTCCGGTGGGATTATCTGCAGTTTCTTCTTTCACAAAAGATCTTTGAGGAGCTGGTTTGTTTTGTTGTGCTAGTTTCTCGTAAATAATACACGGGCGGATTCATTTTTACAATTCTTTTTAATTTCATATGGATCAACACTCCAAACTGGATCTGTTGCCCTGATGCGAGTGTCCCCTTCTGCTTCCCCCGGTAATAAAGGTGCCTTACTTTTAAACCAAACGGTAATAGTTTGCTGGGTGTACTGGAGTCTTCAGCAACATTTATTGTTTTTCTTTTGATTGCTTGTACTGGTTTTAAGCCCTTTAAATTCTTCATTATTCATTGCGCGCAAAACTGAGGGCAGTCTTCTAACCCATTCTGTTGTTGCGAGAGTTGTCAATAAGCTCTCTATGATACTGGTAGGAGAAAAGTCTTTCAGCTAACTGTTTGTTAAAGTTTTCAACTAAAGCCTGTGATCTGTGAACTCCTGGAATGCCTCTTCTAATAGTAACTCTGTGTTTTAACAATAATTGATTCACTTGGCCTTTAAATTCTTTTCCATCATCGACTTGAATCATGCGAGGGAAAGTTAAGGGGCCTCGTTGGTATATCAGTTGTATGGCAACAGCAACAGCAGAAGCACTCTTTTGTGTTAATGGTTCTGCATCTTTGTATCTTGAAGCTATGTCAATGACTGTGAGTGCGTACTTAAATCTTTTTCGTCTAATCCTATCAGAGGGTAAATATAGAAGATCCATTTGATGGGTGTCGTTTGGTATTGTATTGACAAAGTGTGGTCTCTGTATTCGTCTAGGTGCAGGTAAATAAATTTGCCAAATCGCTTGTTTAGATAACCATTCTTTTGCTGTTTGTTCACTGACTCCCGCTGCTTGGCTTAGCTTTTTAATTGCTGTTATTCCCTTCCAATATCCTTTGGGCGAATAATAGATTTTGTTCATTTTTTATTCAGCCAATATTATGTGCAACAAAATACACAACGGTCATACCAACGACAATAAACGCGATTTCTTGCATCTTTTGTTTTTCTGATGGTTGATAAAAGTCACTGAATTTTGGTGGGGGCAATGTCTGGACCGGTTTGCCTGTTACTAGATAATATTCTTTTATTGCTTGGTCAACATTTTTAAATGTGTAAGCTGCATGCCCCTGTTCTTTCAGGGTGTCATTAATAAAATCTAACTGCTCAAGTCTCTGCCTTTCATAGGCGTCTTGTGCAGCTGCTAGTTCCTCCATAGCTTTGTTATGTCTTTTTCTCTCGCCGTCATCCCGCAGCTTACTAAATGCGAAATTACTTCCGCTAAAAGCAAGCGCATTCACCACAGCGCCGCCTATCATTATTGCGAGTGAAGCCATTTTTTATAAATGTATTTTTTTCTTACATATTTATATTGTCTGGAATTATTCCTTGCTTAACTAGAAAATCTTTCGTAGCAACCGAAGCTGCAATGATAGCAATCAGCTTTGCTGAATCCTCAAAGTCCAGTTTGCCAAGATCTGCTGGTTTAATTCTTAACAAGCTTTTACCAAGCATTGAGTATCCTACACTTAGGCCTCCAATAACAGCAGAATGGTATACAAGGTTGGTAACAGTTTTTTCGGTGCTCATTTTTTAAAAATAAAATAATTATAATTTAATAAAAAACATGAACAGTGATGATCTCCTACAGCTACAAGGCGGCCTAAACCTTCCCGAACTTATGAATGACCAAGTTGATGGTCAAGCTGTTTATGCCCAAAAGGAGAGGTTGTATTCTTTGGCAGCGTGTGGAAAAACAAAACAGTTCCTCGGAACTGAATTCAGCATTGAACAGATTCAACAGATGTCGCCACAAGACATTTTAAAGTATCATAACAGGTATGAAGCGCAGCTGGGTCTAGAATGGTGAAAAGTGTGGGGCAAACGGTTCTTAGTTTGTACACTAAACTAGTCAGTAGATTTGCCCCCATTGATTCTGAACAAGATCTTACGTATGATTTAACGCAAGATCCAGTTTTAACAAAGTCATTAGAGTCTCTAGGCTGTGATTTATATTACAGATTTGGAACATTATTGTCGCCAGTAATCATGGGATTAATAACTTTTAATCATATAGATTTTGTTTCCCTTCAAAATGAACGATCTGGAAAATCAGCAGAATCAGAAAACACTGAATCAGGTGGAGAAAGTAACCAAGCCAGAAAATCAGCAGAAAACGCTGAATCAGGGGGGGACCATTAAAAATCCTGGGCGTGTTGAAGCAGGAAAAAAATTAGCAGAGTGGAACAGACAAAAAAAATTAATGTTACAGAATATGACTCATCATGAAAACATAACACCGCCAACGCCAGAACAAGTTGATTCAATGCCAGCTATAAAAACTCCATGTGATTCAAGGGCCCCAAAGTCTTCATGGAATATTGAACTTAAAACTGTTGCCACTTTTGGCGCCCTTGCTGCTGCTGGGGGCAGTTATTATGGTTATAAAATATATACACAATGGCAACAGAAACGAAAGCTATCAAAAAAATCTGAGCCACTAAATGCAGAAAAGACACCAGCACGCCAAAACCGCCAATAACAAAGCATCATTTTGATCCATTTATAATGGAATAATATTTTAAAATTTTTTATAAAAATAGATCATGGCGTATTATAAAATGATGAAGTCAATAAATAAAGACCTGGAGTCTATAAAAGACATTTCCATAGACCGAATTGTAATCAATGCGGTTGCTTCGGATGTAAGACCTTCCTTAAGATCTATGCAGAAAACTCTGAGCAAGACATCCTCAACGATGACACGTTTTTTGAGGCGTGTGTGTACTATATTAGACATCTACTATTTAAGATAAAAACATAAATTGTATTTTTTTGATAATTATAAGATAACTTAATAAGAACTTGGTTGTACTTAAAGGATGACTTAATCAAGAACTTATTAAGAACTTGATCAAGAACTTAATTAAAAACTTAATCAAGAACTTATTAAGAACTTGAAGTAACTTAATTAAAAACTTAATTAAGAACTTGGGGTAACTTAATTAAAAAACTTAATTAAGAACTTGGGGTGACTTGGGGGTGGGAGTGTGTGTGGTGTACACAGAGCTTTATTATTTGTCATGTGTAACACCACTTGGTGCAAGACAGTGCTTGCGTTTTTGTGATGCATTGGCTCTTTTGTTGCAAGTTCAAAGCAGCCACCAAGTGCATTTAACAAAAGCCTGATTGAATAAAAGACAATTGTATAAAGTACAAAAAGGCAGCCTAAAAGTTTGTAACAGGGCGTAGAAGCAGGACGTTGAAGCAGGTGAAGCGTAGACAGCAAAGCGACAAAGCAGCAAAAAAAGTCTAATCTCACTGCTGATAACCTTTGACCGCTCTAGATAGAGTGGTGGAGTGTTGAAGAAACGGCTTGCCGCTGTGACCTTTGACCGCTCTAGGGTAGAGCGATGAAGAAACGGCTTGCTACTGTGACCTTGGCCGCTCTAGGGTGGAGCGCTGGAAAACGGCTTGCTACTGTGACCTTGGCCGCTCTAGGGTGGAGCGCTAGTTCTCTCTCACTGCTGCGGACTTTGAGAGGAGTGTGTTTGAAGTTGAATTGGTTCTTGTACAGGAGTAGTCCAATAATTTCTAATCTCCTCACTGCTTGAAAACATTAAATACAAATCCTTCCTCATAGAGTAGACTTCTATGAAAGAAAGACCAACTGTAGAAAACCTTTTAGCATATGGATTCAACAAACAGTTTTACTACCGCTGGCCTGGCATTTTGCCAGCATTGATCCGGCTAGAAAGCACCCAAGCAATACTGGGTCAATCAGGCGAGCTCGCCTGTTTGACCTAGAAAGCGCACGAGCAACAGTCTAAAACATTCGCTAACGACACCTGGCGCGCTGTCAACCTGAAATGAATACACCCCCCCCACCCCCACCCCTCACCTGGCAAGCCCAGTCTCCCGCTTTATTGATTTTTTGGTCGCTTGCCGTGCGCTGTGTGAACGAGGTCGCGCGTCTCGCTAGCCGTAAATTAAGCGATTAGGTTTCGGCCTCGTGTCAGCCTATCTGTTACACATAGTTTTGTAGGTTAGAAATTAGTCAGAATAAGTGTGCGGATTTTATGTCAAAAATATAAAACTTATCACTTAGCCTAGTTTGCTGTGCTCCTCTTTTCTCAACCAGGCTTGAAAATTAGTAGTACATCCGTCATTGTATATTTGAAGCATTTATATGAAGATAGTGCTGGCCACACACTACTCCTCTCCATACTAGTAGATGTACTAAGGTCTGCCTAACCCTATCTAGTTTGTTTGCCAGAACATTCAAAATCGCCATTCAGTTGCATAAGGGCACACTTAAAGGCAGATGAACTGGTTAGAATTAAAAAAGTAGAAAAGTATACACATCTTAATACACAGATCAGCTTGCCACATGAACACTGAATCTGTAGTTAACAATCAATCAAGTCTAATACAAACTGAGAACATTTTTACTTGGGAGGAACAGCAAAAATGTTTCAAATATAAGTTTTTTACCTCCGCCTTAAGAAATGAACGCCATGTTTTTTTAAACATGGCTTTAGCTGTCTCAAGCCAGCTCCCAACAATCAACGCGCGATGGTTTGTTTTGCTTCGGCCGACTTTCAACAATGCAGCGCCATTTATTAGATAAAGAACCATCTCATCGATAGCCAAACACGTATTAAAACTAGCTACATCTTTGTCAACAATACTGCCTTCAACGTTTTCATTTCCTCGAGCCAACAAACCTTTAAGATACACAATTCTGTTTTCAGTAAACCGGTTATTAAAATAACACACCCACCGCACAAGTAAACCGTCCTGCTCGTCCGACTGTCAGCGAAAGAATGTGTGGGTTACCTAGTCATGTGAGCGCCCGCTAATTGGCCAGGCGCTGTCACAGCGCCGCCAAGCGGGCAGTGTTTGCTGATGTAATATGGCGCGATCGAGCAAGCTGGGCAGGAAGGAGTGGGGGTGGGAGGGAGTGCGGCAGTATTGATTTTTTGGCCGGATACACACCTGCAATGTAGACAGGGAGCACGCCACTGTAGGCGAGGGGTATGCTACTGTAAACCGGGGGCACATTTTTTTAAATAGTGTGTGTGTGTGTGTGTGTGTGTGTGTGTGTGTTAGTGTGCCTGTGTGTGCGTGAGTGAGTGAGTGTGCGTGCGTGCGTTCATGCGTTTGCATGTGTGTGTTTGTGTGTGTGTGTGTGTGTGTGTGTGTGTGTAGTATTTTGTGAAACGCAGAACACGTATGTCTATGGCTCCGTGTCTAATAAAAATATCACAAAGAATCCTTCGCCACAACGGTCAGGTTACGCCAGCCCTACCTTATGGCGCCATAATTACAGGCCATAGGATCCGTCCAGGGTACTGCCTGCCACAAACCCCAAGCCCTCTAATTAGGGGTGTTCGCACAGTGTCTCAGCCAAGTTTAGTTTGGTGACTGTCTCCGCAAAAATGATAGTATTGAAAATGACTGTATGCACGAAAATGATTAGGAAAACATAGTTTGAAGTCTTACTTGTCAGAGAACTGTAATATGCCGCTTCTAGGTCACTTTCGCCCGAAAACTAGTTTGAGGGCGAAGGTGAGTTAGAAGCGGCATATTACAGTTCTCTGTTAAACATAGGTTGCACCTTTTTAAAACATTGCTGTATGGTGATGCTCTTTTTATTATTTTCCAGGATATATTGTAGCTTGTTTTTGCGTCTTTAAGTTTCCAGATATATTTGCTCAGTTCTGTTTGGTTTTTATATTTTTCTTTATTAAATGACTGTTTGTGGTTTGCATATCTGGTTTTGAAGTGGTTTTCAGTGATCCCTATGTATGTTTCTTTTTCATTTTCTGATGTCACAGTAGCCTGGTATACAATGTTGTTGTGAAGACATTTATTGTTTAGTGGGCACTGCTCCTTTCTGGTGCAATTGCAAAATTTCCTTTCTTCACCCTTCTTTGCTGTGTTGATTTTCATTTTGTTGGATGCGTCAATTAGCAACAAAAGAAGCTTTCATAACACTCAAAGACCACAAGCCCAATTTTCATAACAATCCAACATGTAGACTAATAAACCCACCCAAATCTGAATTAGGCAAAATAAGCAAGAAAATGCTGGAAAAAAATAATAAAGAACGTAAAATCAAACTCTGAATACAACCTCTGGAAGAACACATACGAAGTTATCCAATGGTTCAAAAAACTCAATAAACAAAGTAATACAGTATTCATCACATTTGACATAGTAGACTTTTACCCATCTATAAATGAGGAACTACTCACCAAAGCCCTGAAGTTTGCCAGTAACCACACAGACATAACAGGGTCAGAA
Organism: Conus ventricosus; assembly: GCA_018398815.1. NCBI lineage: Eukaryota > Metazoa > Mollusca > Gastropoda > Neogastropoda > Conidae > Conus > Conus ventricosus. Next base: position 5,296,181 of record CM031624.1, on the reverse strand, counting down.
ATGGAAATCATTCTCCACACCAAGAAAACATTACTACACAGCAAAAATGAAACCCGGATCAGGAAAACCAACAGAAACTCAACATTCGACGTAACCATGGGATCATATGATGGTGCAGAAACATGTGAACTGGTCGGACTATTCATGCTGTCCAACATCAAGAAAAAACTCGGAAAACAAGTCGGACTATACAGATACGATGGCCTTGCTGCACTAACCAACAATCCAAGAACCATCGAAAACAAGAAGAAAGAACTATGCAAAATCTTCCAAAACCACAACTTAAAGATTACCATTGAAGCAAACAAAAAGGTAGTGAACTACTTAGACATAACACTGGATCTCAACAATCACATATAAACCATACAAGAAACCCAACGATACACCTCTTTATGTACACACCAAAAGTAACCATCCATCTATATTAAAGACCATACCCCATGGCATAAACAAGAGACTATCAAACCTGTCATGCAATGAGAGAGTGTTCAACAATGCAGCAGTAGAATACCAGGAGGCACTACAAACAAGTGGATACAATTACAAATTACAATACAACCCAGACAACAACACAAATAAAAGCAAGAAAAATAGGAAAAGAAAAAATCATATGGTATAACCCCCCATACGACGGGAAACTCAAAACAAACATAGGGAAAGAATTCTTCAAAATCCTAACAACTTCATTTCCAAAAGAACACAAACTGTCCAAAATATTTAACAAAAACACTGTCAAACTATCGTACTCATGTATGCCCAACCTCAAAAACCTAATTGACGCATCCAACAAAATGAAAATCAACACAGCAAAGAAGGGTGAAGAAAGGAAATCTTGCAATTGCACCAGAAAGGAGCAGTGCCCACTAAACAATAAATGTCTTCACAACAACATTGTATACCAGGCTACTGTGACATCAGAAAATGAAAAAGAAACATACATAGGGATCACTGAAAACCACTTCAAAACCAGATATGCAAACCACAAACAGTCATTTAATAAAGAAAAATAAAAAACCAAACAGAACTGAGCAAATATATCTGGAAACTTAAAGACGCAAAAACAAGCTACAATATATCCTGGAAAATCATAAAAAGAGCATCACCATACAGCAATGTTTCAAAAAGGTGCAACCTATGTTTAACTGAAAAATGGTTAATACTATGCAAACCACACTTAGCAACTTTAAACACCAAAACAGAAATAGTAAACAACTGCAGGCATAAATGGAAATCGTTGTTAGTGAACACACCCAAAGCAAAAACCTGAAAGCCCCCCAAAAAACACGTTCAGCCAACCCGCACGTGCAAACAACCGCAAACGGGAGCCCACACGCTATATAACATCGGCGGTGGGCAAACCAAAAACCATCCTGATGACAGCGCAACACGCTTGAAACAAATTTGTAGATAGTTTTAAGATTCCTCTTTTAACTTGTTTTAGCTAGTGTTGCTCCCCAAGGGGTTGAGCACTTAAAAAATTGTTTTAGGCATTTTAAATATACTGATCTCTCTCTCTCTCTCTCTCTCTCTCTCTCTCTCTCTATATATATATATATATATATATATATATATATATATATATATATATATATATATATATATATTCACTTCAATGTCTGTATTTCAGCTTACTGAGGAATACTTGCAGTCCAGAAGATTTTCGTCCGATTCTGCATTGATGTAGATTGTTTTTAGCAGATAATGCGATGAAATAATGTACGTGATTCACGTGTCTTTCTCTAATCCAGTTGTGGCTATTTTTTTCAGTTATCCGCGTCTTAAATGCCGACAGGCCTTTTTTCATTCATCAGACCCATCAGCGTTTCCACAAACTGTTGAATGATCATACACTGCGAAAACACATGTGTAATGCTATCCTTAACTAAACTACAGAGAGCACATACATCACTGTTTAGTATATCAACTTCCTTCAGAACAACAACAATCCCTAAGCATTCGTGTACTATTCGTAAGTGTAATAACACAAAAAGTTTTGCAAAGATATGAAAAGTAGTTCACCAGTCATTTTCAACGTACAGAGCTTCAGACGAACGTTATTCTATTAACAAAATACTGTCAGCTTTTTGTAGCATGCATCGCTATTTACACATTTGTTAGTATTTTAACTTAGAATTTTCCTAATATACACTCAGTTACAGCCGCTTTAAAAGTAGAAAAAGTAACAAAATTTAGTACTGCGTTGTTCTGTTTGAAAATTGTTCATAAGAAATAAACTAGTCATCGTCAAGTCATTGCCAGAGAAAATAGGAGAGAATGTATGTAACAGTAATAATAACAACGTCATACATATCAGTCATAGTAACATCAAAAGTACGTCATACATATCAGTCATAGTAACATCAAAAGTGATACATGTCATTAAGAAAAAAAAAGAAGTACAAACAGTACACAGAAGAGCATGAGACAGGTAACAGAGGAGTGGGATAAAAAGGAGGGTGATATTGGGATGGGGAGGGTGGAAACAGAAAAGAAGGGAATTCAGAACAGCAAGAACGGGAGGAAGAGAGAGGAGCCGATAGATATGTAGGCATACAGAAGTACTGACAGAAACGAGAACAAAATAAAAGAACAAACAAACAACAACAACAAAATATTTTTTTAAACGAAGGAATGGGGGCAGAGGAAGGGAAAGGAGAGAAATGATCGGATTGCAAAGCTCACTGTAAAATAAGAGTTAGGTAGGTAACAGATTAAAAAAAAAAAAAAAAAATCGAATAATATCGCTCATGGAATTTGATTTTCTAATATTAATGATTAATTATGAGTAATACGTTTGTTTGAACACGTTTAGACTGGTATTAACGCCAGTTTCATACGTAAAAACATTATACAAACAACTCACTGATATCTATAAAGATCAGCTCTAGGACACGATAGTATTGTTCCAGACGAATAATTTTTATTCTTTGTTAGAACACATTAGTCAGTGAGGATGAAGCACTTCCCAAAATTTTGAACATGAAAACATCTTTCTTATATATTGCATTCGCTTTTAATCGCGAAGTATTCAAAACTTTATGGTCAGAAGCTAATACTGTTGACGACATGAGAAAAAACTGATTTCAAAGTTCGTCTATGCAGATTTGTTTAAAGTTTCATTGTAGTTTTGCCCACTGAATCCCA
>CM031624.1:5245537-5288037 GCA_018398815.1 Conus ventricosus | reverse complement strand
TGACGATGGATAAGAGCCAACCTGTGATTTTGTTTTCTTCTTGTGTGTATGTGAATGATCTGTCTTTCCATGGACAATTCACTTACCTTTGCAATTCTTGTTCATGAAAACATACTTTTTTTTCCTGTGCAGCTGCACTGTGGACTTTCTCTACCAAAACCTATATATTGTGGGCCTGATTTTCTATTGGTTATGAATTGTCAGTGATTTTTTTTAAATCTGTAATGTTTTTCTAATACCATGCTTGTAGTGTTTTCATGACATGTAGGTTATTATTCTTGTACATGATTTTGAAGTGTCATGCATGTTGAAAATATATATGTAAAATGATTGGCACTGCTGATACTATTTACTGACGATGTATTTCCCTTACTGAAAAACTGCTTGGGGCAGTGTTGATGCTCTCAGTCTGAACATTTGGTTTAGATTTTCATGTCACTCTTTCTTGGAAAATGTAAAAAAAAATGTTTTGAGGTAAATTCTTTTCTCATGGGAAAGGGGTTGTCAGTAATTGTGCTGAAGTTCCTATTAGTTCTATATGTGTATTTGTTGAGGGTGTGTGTAGACAGAAAATATGGGCTGCTTGTACAGGCAATCAAAACCAGGGGAATGACTTTAGAGACTTGTGCCTGCTGTCACACGGTCAAGAAAACCGTGCAGTATGCATGCGTGCTGAGCGGTGAACAAAGAGCTCGGGGTTTGTTACCTCCAAGGTGTGTTGTTGACGTGTAGGTAGAGAAAAGACCAATAAACAGCGTCATAGTTACAGTGAGCTCTGCAGAACGTATGCATCAGGGTTTATGTCAATGACACTGAGGTGTCATGGGCAGCTGTAAACTGGAAAAAACCACAGTGGCCAAAGACAGAGAAAATCATCAGGGTAGTCATGAAGAAGGGATAAAGGGCGAGAATAAAGAAAGAGAGAATTCTTAGGAAAAAAAACACATTCTAAGCAATATCTTTTTTTCATTTCAGGCATCCCCCTCCCGCCCACCCCCAAGTTAGATTAAGGGTTTAGCTTAACAGATGACAAATCAGTTCTTTGGTTTTGAACGTTTGAATGCAGGTGGCTTTTACTTTATGTCTGTCGTGCACTGAACAGGAACTGTTCAATTATTTTACCTCATTCAACCTTTCCTTTTCTTTAAAGATTATGCCCATCCTGCACCTCTAGTTGGGATAATTAGCTACAAATTCCAATTTCCTTTGAATAAGATCTAACTTTAAAATGGACTGAATGTATCTTTTTTATCAGTCTTGTCACCTATGAAACTTAGCCTGTCTACCTACCTACCTGTCCCTTTCTATCATCATACTTATCTCGTCTATCTGTTGAGCCGTCTATTTTCTGATAGACACATAGTATAGACAGACAGATAGATAGTATATATATATATATTGATTTATACTATATATAATATAATATATATATACATACATACAGAGAGAGAGAGAGAGACGCGCCCCCCCCCCCCCCCCCCCCCCACCCCCCCCCCCCCCCCCCCCCCCCGAGAGAGAGACGAGGAGGAGAGAGAGAGAGAGAGAGAGAGAGATGAGAGTGAGAGAGACTGGAGTGAGAGAGAGTTGTTGACAGTTTCCCTTTCTTAAATGGTAGTGTTTCTCACCAACATGCAAACAGGATCCAGTAACAGGCGTGGTAGGCTTTTCAAATAGAGCGTAACTACTGTCTTTGATGGTTTTGTATGACATTCCCCTTTTGATGGAACAATACAATTAACAGAGCGCCCAAGTGATGACTTTTCCTTCATATGCTTTTCCCTTAAACGAAAATTTGTCTTAAGTAACGAGTTTAACAGAGACAGATTCTGATGTTTTTCTCCCCTCCTTGTATGGAATAAAAGACGTTGTCTGTCTGTCTGGTATTGACAGGCAGGTTTGGAATGTGTAAATGACATTATTGAGACGATGGAGTGTATTTTTTTACTGTGCGCGCTGAAATGATGTGGGATCAAGCAAACAAACAACCCCCACCCATCCCCCACCCCCCACCCCAAAAAAAGGGAGGACTTGTGGCCTTGTGGTGTACAGCCACGCTGTTTGTGGGTTGTGTGTATATAAAATCTTGGATACGAATGACACCAAATAGGTAAAGCGATTTTGATTGCGATAGGGCGCTGAGTTTGGATTATGAGTGTAGCTCAATCTGGTTGTCATCAGTGAATGACATGTTTTATATCAGAACAGGGATGGCTGGAGGTAGACAGACACAAAGATTTTGATTCTGAACACCTTTGGGGGTAGTTTGTGGGATTTTGATTCCCTGTGCCTAGGTTTGGTCGGTAGCATCGCCTAATAGGATAACAACCCGTGGGGATGGTGTGTGTGTGTGTGGGGGGGGGGGGGGAGGTATACTAGGACTTTGGTCCTGTAACCTGTGAGAGGTCAGATTGTCCTGTGACATGTGAGTGGTCTAGATGTAGTTGCAGGCAGATGTCTGCATGGGCATAAGTGTTGTGCTTGTTCCCTAGAGGTGAGATGTCAGTTGGGGTTTCGTGATTTCATTGAAAAAGAACGAAAGAAAAAAATAAAAAGGGATATAGGGTTGTATAAATGTGATGGACACATCTTGAATAATAATGTGTTTCGTGAATGATTCGTTGGAGTGATGCGTGGGGACAATCGTATAAATCACAGGGGGGAAAAACAACATATAAGATAACTTTCCTGAGAAAAGTTTGCTCATTGACCCAAATCGGTTGGTTAGGGGCGGTTTGAGTAAACAGAGATGCTCAGAGTATCTGTTCGTGTTATGTATAAATTTGGTGTGGTAAGGGAAATAGAAGAACAATAGAGGAAGGGGTTAAAAAAGAGGATTCATTCCAAAATGTAATTATGGGACCGGGGGTTCCTTTCAGAACACCTCAGCGTCAGCCATTGGTTAGCAGCCTCCCCTGGTACGTCCAAAAGATGGAGTCTTTTCACCACTTTTAGGTACTACCTGGTGTCAAAGGGAAAACTGGATATAAGTACGGGAATTGTATGTTATAATATATGGAATTAAAAGTGTTTCATTTGTTCACGTTGATTTTGATGAATATTTTATATTGGAAGGGAGTGTTGTAAAACTAAAATTCACGGATTGTTAGTGCCTCATTTGTACGAGTGGTCTTGGATGCGCGTTCACAAAGTTAGCATGCTGAGTTCGTGAATCGAGGGGAGTGTGAAACATGGTGTGTGACAGTCTGTCTGTCTCGTTCTCTGTGGTGTGGTGCATAGATAGCAGACTTCTAAGCATTCTGCTGTAAATTATCGCTGTTTCCGCATTAGCCACTCGCTTCTCCTTGGTTTTTTTGCCGTCCTGCGCACTTTCCCAGCCGTTAACATTGTGTACCCAGAGATTGTTTCAGTAGCGAGCCCTGTTTGAAAAATCTTATAGGGTTGTGATTCATACAAAGTGTGGTCCGTCTTCACAGCCATGGATGGTGTCATGAATTGTGTCAATGACTTTGATGTACAAGTCATCACTGACGTGCCTGGGTTTCGTGTCTGTGACAAGTCAGAGTCAGTTTGGACCTGCCTCTCTCTCATCTTTTGAAATTTCCTGCAACCAAAGTTGGCGATTCCGATTTCATTATTACCTTCTTTCTGAGATCTGGTGTGTAATTCCTTGTGTCTCCAGTGTCTTGATCTGCTGTGTAGGTAACCCTTTCTCATGGCTTTCTTTTGGTAGCTAGTGTATCTGTTCATTTTTGCATCTTTGTACAATTTGGTGTTTTTTTTATTTGTGAGTATTTGCCCCTTTCCGAGCGTATACATTTTCTAAGCTCGCTGAAGTGGGTGTTGCGTCATCGTTTTTGTCTGCTGTCCATGTCTGGCATTCTTCACGAGCCTTTTCAATGACCAGAGAGGCTGTTGTGTCACCCCATTTTCTGCCTTTAGGTGTGAGGTTCTCGATGTCCATGCGTTTCGTAGATTTTGCGGGAGGTTCAGGGCTAGGACATCTGTAGCCACGATTTGCGTGTTGTCCGGTTAACAGTTTTGTTTCTGTGTCTGGTTGGGTGGTGGGAGGTGCATTGTGGCTTTTGTTAGACCTCTGCTCAATTAGAATGCGCTGATCTGCCCTGTCACTTCTCTTTCACCGCTGCATTTTGTGTGAAGCAAGATTGGCTGTAATGCGTTTAATATAGCCTCTGAGACTCCTGGCTATTATAACGGTGTAGTCCATTACTTGACGTCCAGTTGCTAATGGGCAATTGTGGTGAGGTGAAGAGAGAGAGGAGAGAGAGGAGAGAGAGAGAGGTGAGAGAGAGAGAGAGAGAAGAGAGAGAGAGAGAGAGAGAGAGGAGTGTCGAGAGAGAGAGAGATTGTTAAAATTTAGAAGATTTGGAACAGGAGGATGTAATGAAGTGAATATGATTAATGATACACATGTTAGTGTTATCACACAGACGTATATTACAAACCAAAAAAATATTTCTGATCCGTCAAAGATGGAATAAACAAAATTACAAAGCAGACGTAAAACGAGTTTCGACTAATAGGTCTTCTCATTCCTTCCTTACACCAATTACACCCATTAACTCACTTACACCCCCCAATTAATTTCATACCACATTACCCTCCCTTCCCACCCACAATCTATACCCCCCCAATTTCCCACCCCTTCCAAACCCCCAACACAAAACCCCCCCTCCACAACACCCCTCCTCCCCTCCCACAACCTACCCCCCCACCCTCCAAACCAAAAAAACCCCCCACCCCACCCAACATCCCCCCATTCCTCCCCCAATACACTGTAAATCCACTCTCTCACCTCCACACAACACTACCATCCCCAACACCCCCCCCCCCCTCCCACCACACCCCCACCTCCCCCCCCCCCACCCCCCCCCACTCCCCACCCAACCATTACCATACACTTCCAACCCCTTCCCTTCCCCCCCCTAACCATCCCCACCCCCCCCCCCCTTTACCATAAATCCCCCCCACCCACAACCCCGTCTAGGAACTAACCTTATCCCCCCCCCCCCCCCCCCCCGCCCCCCACCCCCGCCCCTCCGACTTCACAACCCCCCCTCCAACTCCAATTTTCCTTAACCACCTCCCCGCCTCTCCCCCCCCACTCCCCCCCCTCGCGCACTAGAGAACAGGAAACCTTCTTTCTAACTCACTTGCTTCACCACCGAGTTTTTGGGTGAAAGTGGCCCTAAAAGCTGCCTGTTCCTGTGGCGGAAGAAGATGAGACGAGGGAGAATCCCCGGCACCCATGACAAAACCCGTTAAGGTCAAGTTGCCCTAAGATAAACAGAACGACAGACAGAGATGTGATCGACAGAGAGAGACTGACAAGACAGACTCTTTTTCGGGGCGGAAAAGTGCCCTGAATCAGCATATTACTGTCTCTGACAAAGTAAGACGTGTAATAACCAAAAAATAACGATTATCTACAAACAAACTATGTGCAGGGTTATCACGTTTGTTTTTTAATACCTAATTACTAAACTTTTCAGATTTTAGTTTCTTGCTTGAATCCTGTGTTTGTCTGGTCTTTTTCAAGACATCATTTTCGCGCAAACATTCTTCAATTGAGTCTTGTCCTTTCAGGTGAAATAACCCTCCTGTCTTCTTAACTGTTATCTTAAAGGTCTTTTAAAACACTGGTTATTTTTTCGGAATATAAACCACACACTTATTCCAGCATGTCTTCCAACTGAAAGCTAGTTTGAATAAAGTGTTTCTTTTTTGAAACCGATTCGTCTCTTTCTGCTGAACAGTCTATCTATATTAAATAGTGTCTGCGTTCCTTCAAACAGTCTATAAACTGTTCTACACTCACTCAGTTTTATTGCTAGGATCAACTAAATATATGTCATCATCTGTCAGATAAACCTTCTATTTTGATTTGCTTTGTTCCATTTTAAGTGTGGACACTGAAACTACAAATATGATTAAATTATAACGTCATATAAACTGTTTGTAATGGTCTAGGATAAATTATGTTTTTGCCACAAACAGTCTGCCACAAATTATGAGCAAGGAGGGGGTTTGCATAAAGTTTAACTGCTCCTGAGTGTTTTAACGAACTTAATCTAATCCGGTTAGTGCTTTTTATCATTACTCTGTTAAAACTTGCTTCAGTTTTATAAAAATCCTAGTAGGCCTAAGTGTGTAAGCTTTAATCAATTCAGTGCTGTTAAGGATTGTTCTTTTAGACTAATATTGATTTTGTTGCTTGTTTGTTATGACCTTAATATCCTCGCCATTGTGACGAATGTACAACAGTAAAACTTGAAGACTGTCAACGTCTTAAGTTTTGCCAGCTAATTTGTATTCTTTAAAAGGGACGTCACTAAAGCCCTATACCCCATCCTCTCCTTATATTTTAGACAGAAATTTCATACCAATTCGCTTTTGTGAACGTGTCCCCTATTTCATTTGAGGCCATGATACTGTAATTTTGTAGAAGCATCTTTTAAAAACCGCTTTCTCTGCTGTGGAGGATGTAATGTTTTTTTCCCATACGGGCTTTTTTTCAATCTCTTTCCGACTATTGTCATTTCTGGCTAAGAACTTACATGGTAAGGGCCGAGTTAAATGCTTTTCTGAAACTTTTGACGGCCAAAAATGTAAATGGGCTGATGTATTCAAATTGTTATGTCCATTCTAAATAGGAGTTCCAAGTGCCATTTGAGGTCTGGTTATCGAACTCTTTTTATATTCATTACTGGCCAACATGTATTTGCTTCTAGTTGCGCAGATGTTATAGTTTAGGAAACTTTTTGCTGTCGCCAACCTCTTTGCGTATATATCACATCTTTAGTGTACTCAAACCCATACAAATGCGCCTATCTCACCATCTGTTCAAAGTCCGCAAGTCTGCAATGTCTTTTAATTCTAAAGTTTTGCACCTTACAGGACGCCAATGTAACTCCTGGTTCTTCTGGCCCCCGCGACATTTTTTGTACATGTTTTATTTTATTCCAAAACAATGTGTAGGTTTTTATTGCAATTCTCACTTTCTGCTTTGTCTGCAATTTTTTTTTTGTTATATTAAATGATCCCAACCTCCCACACAACTAATCTTTTTAAACTGTAAATTAGGGGGAATTGTATAATTCATAATTCGCAATATGCAGCCTTTCACGCCGGTAAAGCTTTAAAACATTTTGAAGGGCCTTCAATCATATAAGTTTTCTTTCAGTGCTAGCTCAATCCATAATGAAACATAAAGTAATGGATTGTAATGCCAAGATCGCGCGGTAGTTCCCCTTAAAAGTAGTGGTGTTTGGCGCAAACAACAAATCTTTTAGTGATCTGTGGGGTCAACTTTTAAAGCCTAAAATTTTATGATAGCTCTTTATCAAATTAAGTAATCTGCATTTGCAGGTTCGATTGTTAATTTTTTTTTTAGATTTGCATTGTTTAAGTTTGAGAGTAATGCCGAATTTACTCATTGCTACTTCTTTAGTGAGCAAAACCCGTAATAAACCATCAGGTATGGTTAATCCTTGGTTAGCTTTGAGCCCGCAACTTTTATAATCTTATTTTCCCCTTGGTTTCGCTTATAGTATAACCCTTCGACTTTTGTAATTTATTCTGGAGCGCGACCGTTTTGGCCCGCCTATTGTTATAAAATAGCATGTTCTAAAAACGAAGAGACTGTCTTGGTTGTTATTGTTACCAAACATTTTTTAAAAACAAATTAAAAATAGTGCCATTCTAATATACTGATGCAAATTTTCTGTTGGGCCGCACTACAATCTTAAAAATATAGCAACTGTAATAATCTTGACAGTGCGGTGACCCAGGACTGTCGCTTTTTTCATAAAAAGGTATGAGTTGAGTAAATCCATTAGGCCAAATATCTTAACCCCACTATTGAAAACGTGCACACACAGAAAGCGTGGTTTAGTATTTCCGATGCAGTTTTATCAGAAACAGTTAAACTTTGCTGTGTTCTGGTGCATCAAACTCGGCGTGTGGAGTGTCGTATGCTATTCATCTTAAATCCACCCAGATCTTTGGTGAGGTCAGTCGTACAGATTTCATTGTATTATCTCCTTCGAACGTATTTTGTCTGAACTGCAAGCGCCCATTACCAAATGTCAAACCATTTAATCACTCAGCAACAGAATAGACATGATAAAAAAGGCTTTTGAAAGGATCTGTAACGAATTCTATATTAAACATCAAGACGACTTTAGACAAAGTGGGATCTTAATCATGGTCTAGGCGTCATTATATTTCAGCGGGCACGCACAGAAAGTATAAACTTTGACTGCGCGTTCTCCTTTCAAAAATGTCAGCTGGTCCATAGGAGCATGAGGCATAAAACAGATGGACAACATTTATCTTAGACGCTTCTAAGGGCCTACCTAGAGCGGGAATAGAACGATTAAACGACTCTCTATGCGTACTTACGTTTGGGTGTTTGCTAGGGTCGCAAGCTAACAGGCAGATCAAGCATAAACTGATCCTTCTACTGGCTTTGACGCGCAAAAATCTATACTTAGAAAATTTAGAGGTCGTATTAATTCTACAGTTGATTTACTTCATGTATTCAAAGGTACCAACATGTTTTACAATACGAAGAATCGAAAGTAGACTTTGCCGTTGGCACTAGTTTATACATGCTGCCTTCTGACCTCAGGACTCCAGGTAGGAATATAATAAACTATATAATGGAAATTTTTATAGCAGGCAAAGAACAGAAGGTTGGAACAAACGACATATATTCTGAGCTGTATTATTACACACAATTAAAAAGATACTTCTAATCCCGAGTCCAACCCCCAAAGTCATTGAAGGATCTCAGCAAAAGCTCGCGGACTATGTTCGCGATTGACATGAAATATGAAAAAGACAGCGCTTGTTCTTGGATTAACCTGGCCTGGAGTACTTGGTCTTTATCTTACTAAATAGTTACCCAACTATTACAAGGAAACTCCATTGTCCATAAGTGCTCGGCCTTAAAGCCAATACTTTGCTTGCAGTAGTCAAAAGCCAGCTGACAATGCCCCCTAATATGCTAGGTAAAGGAGTCTATAGCTATACCAGCTAAATTTTTTTAATAAATTCGCATGTGATCAAGGGTTTTTTCCCATGATTTATTAGGTGGGTGGGCGATGGCGGCGGAGGTACATGAACTTTGGACCAACCGACCGCCTGTAATAGCCATCACCAGTGTCTATATTGCAAATCCTAAGCCTGTTAAAACGCTTGCTAATGTGACTCACTGCTATCTAAACATGTTCTTATTCACGTTATGCTAGCGTTGCGTCTGCATTATAAATTTTTTTCGATAGTTTCTCTGTATTCTATTCACTTGAGTTCGTAATAGGTCTCGGTTAGCCTCGTCGTATTCTAGTCTTGCTGATTCTCTTGTTTCAAGAATCTTTTAGTCTTTGGGTATTCTTTCTTTAATATCAGGCCCTAAGTTGGCGTCTTCAGCCTCAACGAGTGTTTCTTTTTCTCTTTTTTTATGGCCCATCTAGTGCACTAGTTTGCTATATTGTTTGTTATTCGCCTATGATTGGTTCTTAAAGTACGATCAAGGGCTAATAATTCTCGCAATAGGCAAGGGGAATCATTAATGGTTTTTAACGCTGTTTCTTCTGAAAACTGGTTTTCGTGCTTCTATTGTATTGTTAATTCGCCTGCGATTGACTTTATGTCTTTAAGTTCCTCATGTTTAGCATTTGCTGGTTATCTGACGGGAGTCTCTTGCAGTGTGTTTTGAAGTCTTTGAATAATGCTCGCCTTAATTTTGTTCTAGCAATGCCAAGGCGATTTTGATCACATTCACTCTGAGTCTATTTCTAATTGAACCCACGGATAAATACTTGATGGTCGGGTTTAGTTGTAAGCCGAACAAGTTGCGCCCTTGATCGTTTTGTTTACAAGACAAATGGACCATCTGTAATTCAAAATCATCTGGTGTCTATAAAGTAGGGCGGTTCTTGAAACCTAAAACTTTTGTAAAAATGACTCGACCGATACTTTCTGTTAATTCACGCTGCATTGGAGCGTTGAGCGTGGCTGTGTCAAAGGATAATTTCATTTGTCGTCTCCACGATCAAAAACATCATAATCTTCTTCAGCTTCAATTTCCTGCCATGTTTTTTTTTAAATAATTAATTTTTATTTTGTTTTTTTAAAAAGCAACTACTAACAGATGGCTCGATTTCGTAACCGCATAGAAAACTGAAAGAGCCCCTTGGCGTGAAGGAAATAAACGGAGAATATTTTTGTTCCAACATTATCCATCTACAATGTTGATGATCAAATTCTTACTTGTAAATTTCCAGACTTAGGAGCGCTGGTAAGTTTTGTGCCAGCTCTGCGCCGTCATACTTTCAAATAGAACTCGTTTTCTACAACAGACCCAAACAGCGACAGTAGTACTGAATCTGGGGCGGGCAAATGTTAAGATAAATTTCTATAAAAACTTGAGGGGCAAGAATATAGTTTCTTTTACACAATGCAGACTATTTTTTAACCTTATTCTGAGATAGGCTAAAGGAATGAAAGGGCGATCTTGCGTTTCAAGGAATCGAAATGAGAAGCACTATACATAGAATTGGCGTGGAGATACTAAAGACGTCAAAAAAAGTATGTAGCCGTAAAGTTTGGTAGTAGATATCGCTTTTCCATTCCCTTAGATTTTAGTTGTTAAAAGCGCCAGGCCCCATACTTTCACGGAGCATTATAAAAGACAGATTGTCTCAGATGAACTACTTTTAATGATACAAACTGTTATCATATCATCAGACACCGAAGCAAGTACAGCATTTCTGACATCTCGTTAGGTTTGTGTTGTTAGGAAAACCCTAAATTTAGCAGAGCTAATTGCGCACCAATATGAGTCACATTTCCAATATAGTACGACAGAGTGATTCAATTCATACAACATATACAGAAGCAGGGCAGGATACTATATGGAATTTAGTTTTAGCGGTCGCAGCAAGATCGCTTAATGGTATTTTATTGCTGTTGTTGAAGATGAAGAAACCGTTTTTAAAGAGCAAGTGAAAAGTTTTTTAATCCTTAAAATAACGAAATGCAATGTTTCGATTGAGGGTAGTCCTAAAACCAATTCTTATCGCTAGCGGGGCTTAAACTTACACGCATTTTGAGAAATAAGAAAACTGTTCTGGAGGCGGGAGGTGTAGTAATCCCAAAACACAGTAGACAGTGTGTTCTAAAAGATCTGCACCTTCACAATGTTAGAATTGATGATTATTTCAACAACGAAATACGTTTATGGATGACTAAGGTCTACAGAGGATAATAAGTTGCATGGAAGCGGGGTGAGAACTGTAAGAGACGTATAATAAAACATTCAAATTGATAAAGAAGATGAAGCCGAATAAATAACCGCCCTGATGTTCATTTGTTTTTATATATGATGCGCAGCTGAATATTGGAAATAAAACAGATTAGAAAATGTTGTATACTAAATTATTTTTATTTTAAATATATAGCATGTCTGTTCAGGGTTTATCCAAATGTGCCTACCAGCGCCGCCCAGAGAAGAGATAGCAGGCATTCTGCTGTTATAGAAAACCCCTAACATAAAAAACATTTAGATTAACAAACATTACGCAAAATGCAGCAAGTACTAGGCAGAAATTTCAAGATACATGCAAAACAAAACGAAGGTATTCTGCTGCCTTAATGCGGTTAACATTGTTAATACTGGAGCATCAAACTATTATGTGCTCTTCGAAGGAACGAGGTGTTGGTCTCTTAGCAAGGGCATAGGTGCGCCCGAGCTTTTCCTCTAGGAGGTTTTGTCTTTAGCTTCGGCCTGTGTTCATTAGCTGGAAGTGCGGCTGGCCAATAAATTAAATACTAAATTCCAAAAGCACCACTGCTATGGTATCTAATTACGGTTAAACTTAGCTCGTTTAAACTGCAATAAATAAAGCGCTAGTTGACTCAAAACGTCACGATGAAGTATTTAATCGTGCTCCATTTACTGGCTGATTTGATGCTACAAAAGACAAAAGTTTGATTTCAACAGAAGGCGAGGGACAACTTGTTCTCAACAGCCTGACGCCGAGCAGATAAAAAAGGAATGCTTAAAAAAAGTAAACGAGACATTAAATCTGCTCTAAACAGCTCACAGTACACACACCAAAGGGTGTTTAGACTTTGTTTATGAGGCCATAAATAAAAAACACGAAATGCCCGTCGATATTGGTTTTGAGTAATTTTTTTTTTTAATTTAAATAAATTTATGAGTTAGAAAACGGAAACTCATCATGGCTAAGAATATATGAAGGCAGGACGAATTTTTTGAAGGAATGCTCGAGAGGAGAGCGTTTATCAAGAGCACTGAATGATATTGATTTACATGTCATTAATCCAGCAAACGTACTGGCAAAGCGTTGTTCTTGCTATTCTCAAGTTCCAAGTTAAAAGAACAATAGTCCCGCCAGTTAAAGTGATGTTAGCTGTTTTATCGGACTATGTAACAATAATTGAAGAAAATCTAGAAGGTCTGGGTTCAACTAAACAACACGGACTATTCTTTCCTCTTATTGGACTTAACACCCGGTTGGCAGACGAACTGTTCACGTTGACGCTGCCGAGGATAAAGAAGCAAATGTGAGGCTCTGAGTTGGTCAGAGCGGCGAAGTCCTAGGAGATCAGATTAGACAGTATAGTATGCGCCGATTGTTGGTAAAGGCTTAAATTTCCACTACCTCGAGAGTTCGGTAGCGAAAAGAGGCAGTGTCTAAAATAAAGAATTCAGACAACAAATGTTTCATGGGGTGTGTTCTCGCATAGGCTGCGATCACGCCCTGCAAAAACGCCACAGCGAGAGATGTCTAACTATCACCCTTTCTGCAATGTTCTTAACTTTAGTGGGGTGGTTGTCCGTTCCTGTTAGTGTAGACCAAATTGATCGGTTTTGAAGAACAAAACAAACCAATAACTGTTAATGTATACACATGGGTTGAGGAAACAAATTTGGTGCAATTAAAGTGTCAAGAACAGCTCCAACAATAGCGAACCAGACAAAAAATAGGTTGATTACTACTGATGTTTTCACCGCGGGGCATACCGCTTTATCACATTGGTACGCACGATGAGTAGCTAATGAAGCATACTCAAAAGATCGGCAAACAAGTATTCTGTAGAAAATGTTTAACAAGAATGCCATCTGTTTCAAGCCGCGCAGCGAACATAGAAAACTTTGTAATAATTCTGTAGACATGTAAGACGCGAACTATTTACAACCCGCCACCTGCGGATCTAAGATAGTTTTAAGAACTGGAAACGGATGCAAAATTCACCATATGTTGTTTACGCAGAACTTTGAATCAATCATTGTTCCTTATGAAGGGCCAGCGCACAAAAACTTCGAAAAAACAGTTCTTATGTGTATTCATCACATTTGTTCATTTGCTTTCATCGTTGTGCAGGTCAGATGGGTTCATTCTGAGCCACGGATTGTTATAGAGGGCTAATGCTGACAAATACTTCTTAGAAGCATGCAGAAGTGCCGCAATGACCTGTTCTATTATTCTAAACTTATCTGAATAATAATGACACCCTGAAGACCAACAACGTATGACTCAGCCACACATTGTTGATTGTGCGGTTAAGGTCTTCTCATCAGGACGCAGAGAATCAACAGTTAAGAGACCATAATCACATTAGCGGAATGTACAGAGGGCGGCGCATACAAATGCAATCTTCAACTAAAACGTTGTTCCTATGACGTGGAAGCTGCCTGTTATTCTTTCTTAACTGCGAGGTTACGGACTTCACCTTATAATGAAAGCAGTGGGACGATGCCTTCAGGGTGTCATGCATTGACAGTCATCAGGAAAAGTTCATGTGTTTCACTTTAAATAAATGTCTTTCTACGACTCTATGCAAACACATGATGGCTTCATTAGAGGGCACTGCTATGTCCTAAAGTCCTGCCCATAACGGAAATATATTTTGACTCAACTCTTGGTTAGAAAGGAGTTGTTTACCCTTATGATACATGACAGTTGGGAAAGGTTTGATGAAGACACACTTCCCCTAAAGGCGCGTCTTTTTAGTCTCAGAGGAAAGGACATTAGTGATTCTGGTTAACCAACATGCTCAAGATGCGTGCAGAAGTTAGAGTGTAGTAACGATGGGAGTTATCATGACTCCTACTTATTGGTGATGTATGTTTGTTGCAGAGTCTTTGAAAATTACAGAAAGACCCTGCATGAATACATTATAGCATGGATCCCGCGCCATTACATTTCTGCGCCCGGATGAGCTGGGATGGCTTTCATAAAGTTTACTGGAGTTACAGAGTGATGTATTGTCGGATTACCAATGATTCTGATGATTGAAAAACGGATTGCGTTGGGAGGGTTTAGTATGGCGGCGCATCATTAATGTAAAGCAAACAACAAATACATTGGACGATTATGATACAAGTATAAGGGGTCTAACTATCTTATGTATTAAGATGCAAACAATCGTATGGTTGGGCCAATGGCGGCAATCACTTCAGTAGTAACTTCATGAGTACACAGGTACGAATAATATTCAAAAAGCATTTAAAGGGGTTGGGGACAGTTTTAAACGCCTGTATCAGCCAAGCGCTGGCTTCATTCTAGAAGTTGACTTGGAATATCATCATGAACTTCATGACCTGCATAACTGACTACCCACATTTGCAGGCAGAATGTCTAAAGATGGGTTCAAGTGGAGCCGCTAAACTTGTGCCCAATCTTCGGGCAAAAAAATATTATGTCTGTCATTACAGACTTCTACAATTATATTTTTGACATGGGGTGATGTTGTCAGCAGTTCATCGCATAATTGCTTTTGATCAAGAAACAGTTCAGGAAACCATTCATAATGAAGAACACTGTTTCTCAGAACTAATTCCACAGTTGCTTCAGAAAAAGTCTTTTTCAAGATGATGAACAACTAGCGTTTTGGAAAGACTATGGAGAATCCGCACAAGCGCAAAGATGTCAGATTGGTCTCAAAGAGAACGAAGCAATTAGCTGACTTCAAAACCTAATTATCGGACTTTAGAAGAATTTCTTGATCACCTTTTTGGCATAATGATGAAAAAAAAGAATGTCATAATGATGACAAACCGGTTGCTTGATTGGGTTCTACTGTTTTAAATTTCAAAGCTTTTGATGTTGTGAGAATTTCTTTACGACCTACTTTAAACCCTCGTTTCTGAGTCCAAGAGTTCTTTACACAGATACAGGACTGTTTTGTTTTAGATATCCCTACTGTAGACATCTATTATAGGTCATGGAAAATCGTAAGTGGCTAAAGGCATGCAGGATGTATGACACGTCCTCCGATTATCCTAAAGACTCGCATTACATTCAATTACTAACAGGAGTTTTAGGAAGATGAAGGATGAATTATCTGGAAAGGTAATCAAGGAGTATGTGGGTGAAGGTAAAAATGTACAGTATTTACGAGGCCAGGAGAAAAATCATTAAGAAAGCAAATGGGGAATATCTCGCAGCGTTGTGCAGTCAAACATATCACATGACAAAACTACAAAGAAGAATTGTTTGGCAATTAAGACTTTTCATCATGAACATCGTAAAAACTGCGATCTTCTACTTGAGATCAACACCAACTTTTGTTACAAAGCTGAAAGTCATTAGATAGAACAAACACAAAACGGGTGTTTTGTTAATCCAGAGTTTTCATATGCAATTGGGGCACTGGGAACCGTAAATTAATTAAAGAGGAACTGTGTCTGGCGATTATCTGCAGTTCTTCTTTCAAAAAGATCTTTGAGGAGCTTGGTTGTTTGTTGCCCCCCCCCCCCCCCCCATCCCCCCCCCCCCCCCCCCCCCCCCCCCCCCCCCCCCCCTGCCCCCCCCCCCCCCGTGCCAGTTTCTCGTATAATAATACACGGGCGGATTCTTCTTTACATCTTTTTTTTTCATATGGATCAACACTCCAAACTGGATATCGGTTGCCCGGATGCGACGGGTCTCCTTCCTGCTCCCGGTAAATAAAGGTTCCTGACGTTCATTTACCAAACGGTAATTGTGTTTGCTGGCTGTTTTCTGGAGTCTTCGCAGCAAAAATTTATTGTTTTTCCTTTTGATTGCTTGTACTGGTTTTAGCCCTTTAAAGTCTTCTTATTCATTGCTCGCCAAAATGAGGGCAGTCTTCTAACCCATTCTGTGTGTGCGAGAAATTTGTGCCAATAGCTCTCGGTGATGCTGGTAGGAAAAAAGTCTGTCAGCTAACTGTTGGTTAAAGTTTTTCAACTTAAGCCTGTTGATCTGTGAATACTACTGGAATGGCCTACTTGTATGAGAACTCTGGGTTTTAAAATATTTGATTCACTTGGCCTTTAAATGTCTTTTCCTTCTTCGGACTTGATCCTGCGAGGGAAAGTTAGGGGCTCGTTGGTATAGTCAGTTGTATAGCGTCAGCAACTGCAGATGCACTCTTTGGGGGAATGGTTATGCATTCTGTTTTCTGGATGCCTTGTCAATGACTGGGTGTGCGGTGTACTTAATCTTTTCGTCTAAGCCTATCAGAGGCGTATAATTATAATAAGACCATTTGTTGGGTTGTCGTTCGGTAGTGCGTTTCTCAATGTGTGGGATCGGAAGTTAGCATAGGTGAGGTAATTAAATTTGCCTATTCGCTTGTATAGATAACCTTGCCTGGCTGTTTGGTCACTGTCTCCGGGCTGGGCGGTGAGGTGTGTGTATTGGCTGTGATGCCTTCCAATTGCGTGGGTGCGTATTAGTGTAGTTGTGGGCAGGGTTTTATGCTGCCATTTTGATGTGCAATCAATAAGACTCGACGGTCTTACCAAAGACAATAAACCAATTCTGTGCATCTTTGGTTTTGCGGTTGGTTGATAATAGTCTCTGTATTTGGGGGGGGGCATTTAGGTCTCGTTGGTGTGCCTGTTACTGAGTTTAGGGTTTTATGCTGAGCAATTTTTGAAATGTGGATGCTGCATGACCCTGTCTTTTAGTGTGTATTAATAAAATCTAATGCTCAAGTCTGTATTTCATAGGGTTTGTGCAGTGTAGTTGCACCATTGCTTTGTTAGTGTTTTCTCTCGCCGTATTCCAGTTTTACTAAAGGCGAATTACTACGCTAAAAGCAAGCGATAACACCGCGACGCTATATTATTGCGCGTTTGACGCATTTTTTTAAAATGTATTTTTTTCTTACATAATTTATATTGTTGGGAATTATTCCATGTTAAACTAGAAAAAAATCTTTTCAAATAATCTTAATTAAATAAACCTATTTCATAATCTCACATTTATTTTTATCTCTTTTTATAATACTACCATTAAAACCCTCAAATATAAAACCCACTAACAACCTCTCCATTAACAAACTTAACTCCCCTAAAAATTATCACAAATACACCCACCCCACCAACACCAAACAACCCACCATTCCCTATCATCACACACCTACACTTTACAAATCCACTCATCCCTAATCTAAACCTACAACATCCCCCTTCCTTATAAAAAATTTCATATTTCCCCCCCCCCTAAATTTCCTCAACCCAATTTTTTTTATTTTACCCCCACAAAACTTTTTTCCCTTTCTTTCCTTTTTCCCCCCCCCCCCCCTTTTTTTTTTTTTTTTTTAAATTTCCTTGGGCCCCGCGCCCCCTTACAACCATCCCGCCCCCGCCCCGGGGAACAGATTAAAGGCTGCCGCCGCAAGACATTTTAAAAGTATATAACAGGTATGAAGTCGCAGCTGGGGTCTAGAATGGTGAAAGTGTGGGGCACAAACGGTTCTGATGTTTGTACCTAATAAACTAGTCAGTAGATTTTGCTCCCATTGATTTGAACAAGATCTTACGTATGATTTAACGCAAGATCCTGTTTTAACAAAGTCATTAGAGTCTCTAGGTAGTGATTTATACATAGTTTTGTAAACCATTGTTATCGCATTAATCAGGGGATTAATAACTTTTAATCATATAGATTTTATTTTCCCTTCATAAATGAACGGAGCTGAAAAATCAGCTGAATCAGAAAACACTGGAATCAAGGTGGAGAAAGTAACCAGCTGAAATCAGCGAAAAAATAATTCAGGTGGAGTCCATTAAAAATACTGGGCGTGTGAAAGCAGGAATAAAATATTAGCGAGTGGAAAAAACAAAAAAAATTATGCGTTCAGAATATGAACTCATTCATGAAAACAGATACACACGCCAGCGCCAGAACAAGTTGCATTCAATGCCGGCTATAAAATCCATGTGATTCAAGGTCCCCCAAAGGTCTTCATGGTATATTGAAATTAAAACTGTTGCATTTTTGGCGCCATTGCTGCTGCTGGGGGCTGTTATTACGGTTATTAAATATATAAAGAAAGGCATGCAGAAACAAAAGCTAACCAAAATAATCTGACCGGTTAAATACAGAAAAAGACAACTGCACGCCAAAACCGCCAATACAAAAGCTTCTTTTTGATCCATTTCATATGGAATAATATTTTAAGATATAATTTTAATTTTTCTTATAAAAAATAGACATGGCGTAGTATAAATTAATAAAGTCAATATAATTTAAGACATGGAGTCTATAAAAGACCATTTTCCATAGACCAGTATTGTAATCAATGCGGTTTGTTCGGTTAAGACTTCATTAAGATCTATGCAGAAAACGCTGAGCATGAATTCCTCAAACGATGTCGCGTTTTTTGAGGCGTGTGTGTACTAATTAGGTCATCTTACTTATTCCCATAGATAAAAACATAGTTGTATTTTTTTGTAATTATAAGATACTTAATAAGCAAACTTGGTTGTGCTTAAAGGATGACTTAATCAAGAATTATTCAAGGACTTGATCAAAAAACTTATTAAGATCTTAATTAGAAACGTGATCAAGTACTTATTAAAACTTGGGGAACTTAATTAAAAACTAGAAGGACTTAAGTAAGAACTTGGGGATAACTTTAAAGATAACTTAAGGAACAACTTGGAGCAGTACTTAAGTTATGAACTTGAGAATAACTTGGTAAAAAACTTAGAAGGAACTTGAGTGTGGATGTGTGGGTGGGGGTGGGGCAGGGTGGGTGTGGGGGGGTGTGACATGCGCTCGGGCGCTGGACAAAACAACAAACAATGACACAAACAAACAACTCATAACACACAATAGACAGTCCGGGGGTGGGGGGGGTGGTGGGGGGGCGTGAGTGCATGGAGTAGGCCAAAACACACCACCAAATAAAAAAGTGGATAATAGGGCCACTTATTGCTTTCTGTGACTAACAGGTTGTGTCTCGCGCACAACCTCAATCAACACCTACGTGTTCACATAGGGGTCGTCGTTTGGCTAGTTTGCCGCTGAGCTTTGCTGGGTGCTGCGGCCGTTGTAGTCAAGCGAATCACATTGGGTAGGTGTGTCCTTGTTTGCCACGAGCTGTGCAGGTGCTGACGTTCATTGGCGCAAGCGATCACATTGGTTTGTTTGGACATAGTTTGCTGTGCTCCCTCTTTTCTCATCCAGGCTTTTGCAACTGGCTTTAGCTGTGTTACAGCAATTAATGCTGTGCGAGCTTTTTATGGCGGCTCTAATCGCCCAGTAGTAGTTCATCGTCATGGTATATTTGGAGCATTTTTGAAGATAGTTGAGGCCACACAACTTCTCCTCTCCATACTGGTAGTGTACTAAGCTGACTTTCCCTACTCTAGTTTGTTTGCCAGAGTACATTTCGAATATCGTTTTTCAGTTGATAAGTCTAATAATGGTTTGGCGTTGCTACACAGTTCATTTATACTGATTATTGCTTGTGGAATTTAGGATAGTTATAAAAAACACACAGAAAAGTGGAGATGAGTGCCTAGCATACGAATCAAAACATTGCTTCACCTGCGTATAAGAAATTAAACGCCATGGTTTGATGCCGTTTTTTCTGTTTTTAAAACTTGACTTGGGCTGCCTCAAGCCAACGCCCACAATCATCGCGGGATGGATTGTTTTGCTTTGCCGGCTTTAACATATGCAGCACCATTTATTATAATAAGGAACAATATCATCAATAGTCAAACACATTATTAAAACTGGGCTATATGATTGTTCAGCAAATATTGCTTCAGGTTTTCATTTCTTGAACCAATCAAACCTTTAAGATTAGTCGTCCATTTCCAAGCAGTCGGTTCTCTTTTTTCTTTTTCTGGTCCTTCTCGGGAAAGCATTACTTCTTTTCCGGTTTCAGCAGTATCGGAACATGCTTCACCCCGTCTTTTTTCAACAATTTCTCTGACATGCAAGTTATGGTAAAAACGGGTAGCATTTTTTAAAAATAACACACCAAGCACAGAAACCTCAGCGCAATAAATAAAAAACGCCATACTGTCCGGGTGCCAGTAGAAGAATGATCTGAAAAACGGTGTTGGTTTACTAATGTCATGTGAGCGCTGTGAAAGGATGATTGGAAATATATTTGTAATGCGCAGCCCGGAACGTGTGGGAGTGGGGTGGGGGAGGAGCGGGGGCGGGGGCAGTAGTGATTTTTGGCCTATTAGTTTGTCAGCGGCGTGAGGGCGCTGCGCGCGCGCTGTAGAGTTGTCTGTTCTGGCCCTTGTGTGGTGTGTGTGTGCGTGTGTGTGTGTGTGGGTTAGTGTGCCGGTGTGGTGGTTTGGGTGTGGTGTCGTTGTGTGTGTTAGTGTGTGCCATGGGCGCCTCTCTGTCTCTCTCTTCTCGTCTGTCTGTCTGTCTGTCTGTTCTGAGGGCAACTTGACTTAACGGGTTTTTGTCAGGGGTGCGGTTGATTTTTCTCTCTCTCTATCTGACCGCCACAGGAAAAGCAGCTTTTAGGCCACTTTCAACCCTAAAACTCGGTGGTGAAGCAAGTGAGTTAGAATGAAGGTTTTCCTGTTCTCTCTAACCTGATCTTACGCGAAAACATTGTCTTTCATCTTGTAGGAGTCTTTGCTTCTTCGTTGTTTATTTTTGATGTTCTTATATGACCAACCTTAAACCAGGATCTTGACAGATTTTAGGCTCAGGCTTACTGACTTCCAACTTAAACTGCAGATTTAGAGTGGTTATTTCTAAGTCAAGCTTCTTTTCTCTAGTATTGATGTTATGTTTCAAGTAGCCGATAAAAACCTTTATTTCTTCTTTTCTCTGCTTCTTCCTAAACGGGAGATAGATGAATCCTTAAGAGAATCGATGACCAACAAATTCATGTCATAGTTGCCCTTGTTCATGTGCTAGAAACTAGTGTTCTGTACACGATTTTCTTTTCAAAGTCAAGACATCTGATCCAAGATATTAATTAATTTTTTTTTACGCTTTGATGTTCAGTCTGACTTCTTTGTTGAACGTTTGCTAGTGAGGGGTTTTTTTTCTCATTCTGCATCCATATTATATGATGCCCTAAGTAAATTTATAGGGTCAAGGAGCTTTATCTGTCTTTGGTTTAGCTCCAATGCCAAAGATATATATGCAATGGTAAATGACTGCTTTAGACATGCTGCACACTTTCCTCGCGAGATTATTTGTAGTTCAATCCAAAGGAACGGAAAAGTCACAGTCATATTTCTGTGTTGTTAAGTTGCGTCCTTTTTCTGGGTCAGATACAAAAATGCCAATGTCACTGTTAACCCTTTCCCCATTTTCATTATTAGTTGGTATTTGTCACTATGTTTCTACACTATAATCTAATTCAAAACCATTTGGAGTTTTATTTCTGTTATTCTTTTAATGTTCTGTACGACTTCCCCCACAGTCAAACTGGAATGTTTAGCTTCCTGAGTGTTGAAAAAGGTTCGAATGGTTTTATTACATAGGACAGTAGTGTGCTGTAGATATTTGCCTGCTCGGATTATCAATACATACTGCATTTGTATAGATTCGTTGGCAATGTTAAATGACAATTTGTCTTGTTCTTTTCTAGTGTCTTTTGTTTTCTTAGTCCTGTCTGTGGTTTGTAAACAACTAATACTACCAAGAAGTTTACTTGCAATCTTAGATTTTTCATTATTAGAAAAATAGTCATCAGCCAATAGCTCATGTGGTTCAACTATGTCTTCAAAATGATTTAATTCTCTAAGTTAAACCTTTTCACAATAATGGTTCGAAGATACAACATTTAAGCGGTTCGTTTTGGTCTATAACTTTCCACTGAATTAATTTCTGGAAAAAAGTCTTTTTTTTTTTAAATCTTCTTTCGGTGTTTTAACTTTCATAATTTTTCAACCAAGACTGACTTTATGCCTCTGTATATGTTTTGTGTGCGTCTCAGGAATATCAACGGCCCCTTATTCATATTGTACAATAGTACTTTCTCTTGATTTTATCTGTGATCTCTTGTCCCAAGAATAATCAAAGTGGTCTCTGTTATTTCTTTGAACCAATGTGACTGTAGGTGGCAGCAAATATCTGAAGATAGGTCAGTTTGATTAAGTCAGCAATAGAAGTGCTGCCACTATTCAGTTTAACAGTCCTTGCAACATATTTAAGACGGATGTTGTTACTCCATTTATTGTCTCCCATATTATTTCTGTGACTCTTCTGATGAGCAATTTTAAAAACAAGAGCGCTAGTTTCGAAATTATCTTAAGAGGATTCCATTCATATTTTCTATCTGGATAAAAATATACCCCCTGTGGAGCTTTTCTTTTGACGTTATTCACGTGGACTGTTTTTTTTTAATAATTCAGGTTTCTATTGCATATCAGTTCACTTGTGCTAAGCATTTCAATACAGCTTTTTCTCAAGACTTTATGTCCCCTTCCAATGCTAAAAGATGCATCATCTGTTAACTGGCGAACTTGTGAATTCTGTGTAAGTCATGTTAATACTATTTCATATTCATTTTTTTCTTTCACTTTAAAAAGCAAGTGCAATCTGTTCTTAACACAGCAAGTAGGGCGATGGTGGATTGGATTTGCTTGTCTGCAGCTCTCTTATTTGATTTTTTTTACATTGTTCTGTTTATTTACGCCCAAATCCTTCTATGTGATTGTAGAAGGGGGACACCCTCTTCAAAATATTCATCTCCATAAGCCTAATGCTTCAGTAGTTTGGCATGTATGAACTGCTAACGGGGTCCATTACTTTCACAAAGTTATGACGCTAAACAGACTGTAATCTTTTTTTTTTCAAGATATTGGATGATGTCATAACAATTCTCCAATTAATATCTTCCATGAACGGGCGCCTATATGGTCTTCGTTTATGAGTTTAGGCATGGAAGAACTTACTTCGGTGGACGTAGAAGAACTGACTGAACTGTCCCCCCCCCCCTTCTGTTATAAATGTAGAAGAGTTATGGTTACAGTAATCTATGTTGTACTCTTTTGGTCTGCCTCCCTTCAGTAGACACTATGTTTCCTTCTTTCCGTGTTACGAGTATGTCACCTTTTAAGAACCCTCCTTTTAATGAAGTTGCCTGAGTATTTCCAGAATGATTTGAAGAAATAAATGTCATTCCATCTGCACCTGGGCTGTAATAATTATTTTCCTTCGATCTCTGAAGCTTTTTGATTGTTCGTCAAAACGTTTTTGGGGTCCTTTTAACTTATTCTGATTCTGACCAGCCGCGTGGCGGAAGTGGTTAGCAGGCGCGGACTCCCCGGCTGGAGGTGGGGGTTCGAATCCATCTGAGGATGATGGGGTTTTTCTGCCGACCGGCTCCTACCCAGAGTTGAGTGGCTGCGGAATCAGTTGGGAAGACTTGGGAACACACAGTCGAGTGTCATCCACTTAATGGATGCGTTTCTGAGAGTGTTGCTCAAATTTACTGACAAAACGGCTGCAGGGTTTTGTCTGTATCTCTCGGGCCTGGGTGACGCCGGGATATATTATGAAAGGAAGCGTAGAGTACAGCCTCTGTCATGTAGTCTCAGACCGAAATGGAAATCCGTAAGCATCATCTTAATATCCTCATTCCCATTGATCAGCATTAAAAAAAAAGTCTCTATTTCTGTTGGCCCTTCATGCCCTGCTCTCATTGGTGACCTCAATTTCGATGTCCTCTCCTGTCTCGTGGCCTTGGTTTGCTTCGTCGGGGGTAACGGTACGGCGTGTCCATGGGGGCTTGTTCGTTGGACGGACGTGGGTTGGCGACTACGGAGGAGAGCTCACTCACGACGGCTCCGCGACTAAAGCAATTATTGTCGTCAGTAGGGCTTAGTAGGTGGTTGGTCTGCGTTATGTTAGATCTGAAACAGGCGCCACTGAACACACCGAAGTGACTCGGAGCATGGCAGTGTCTCTCCGGTGGGTTGCCTCTTGACGACTTGACATTGACTGCTCCCTGTGGATTGCCGGTGCCGGGCTGCGGCGGGCCAGCCGGGCCTTGGCTGTGGACGGGGGGTGATCGGTATGAGCGGTGTGGGTGCACTTGCCTTGAGGTGACGCAGAAGGTTGGGACAGCAAAAAAAAAACCATAACAAAAAAACAAACAACATTATCTGATTTGTTTTTGTTAACCTAGGTTCAAACTGTGGACGTTATCTTCATGTTGATGTCTTCTGTGTGTGCGTGCGTGCTGTGAGAGAGAGAGAAAGCGGCTGCGTGTTGTGTATGTGTGTGTGTGGAAGTTGTTGTTTGTGTGTTTTTGTTTCTTCCTAGTGTATAATGTTCATAAAAAATTCCCTGTTTCTGTAAGAAGATGGTCCATTTTCAGGTTGGATTTATCTTGTTTGTCAAGTTTTGTCTTTTGTTTGCGATACAAGAGCTTCTTTCCATGGGCAAAGAAATAATATAATTATTTAGGTGTTTTTTTTTTCTCTCTCCTCTCCCTGTGTTGTCCCTTTTTTTCTTATTTTCTTTGAACTCTTTTCTCTTTCTCTTGTAACAGCTTTTTTAAAAGTTTTATGTAAAGGTGCTGAACCTTTTTACTGCTCCTGCATTGCTTTGTTCCCAAATTTTGTGTTGGGTCATCTTTTTTTTCTCGTATAACTGCACGTTATATTCTGGGCTATTACCTCCAGGCGTAATAATCATGGACACAGCTGATCAGAGATAGTAAGTTGAATTTGATGTTAGTAATTTGGCTCTATGCCATCTATACCATAAGTAAAGCTGATACCACTCTCTTTTGTTTGTTGTTGGTGTCGCTGGTGTTGTCCTGTTCATTGTTGGTGTTGTTGTTCACAAGTTCAAAGTACGTGGGTTGTTTTTCATTAAGGTGAGTTTAATTATCTAGAGGCCCTGGGCATTACAAGCTGTTTTAAATTTCAGACTGATTGTTAAACTAAAAGACTGTTCACCCTTGTTACCATTTAGTCAGTTTTCCTTAACTTATTAGCGAATCGGTCACAAGACAAAAGTCTAGGTTGGTTTGTGGGAGAGGGCTGAGTCTTCTCCTTGCGTATCTGAGTTCTTCAGGATCTAGTCTCTCCCCAAATGTTAACAAGTTATACACTTGGTTTTCCTTAGTTCTCCACAAATATTAACAAGTTTGTAAGAAATTTTTTTTTTATCATAGCAGTCAAGATTTTCGAGTAATGACAAAATTCCAATTTTTTTGTGGTTTGTTTGTTTGTTGTATTTTTCTTTTGTTTGTTTGTTTGTTTTGTTTTTTTCTCCGTATCTCTGCAGATAAGAATCGGTCTTCTTATGTGACCTTGTTGTGAACTAAAAAATTGCCCTTGTTTTCCATGGAGTTCAGCTACCAACATAATAGAATGTCCTTTTTCCTTAATTACTGTCTTTGTAATCTTAAACTCAAGGTTGTTATTACTAAGATACTACTCATAAATTTGCTACTCTTCGTTGAAACAATCATCGTAACCCCATTCTTGCTCTAACCTGACAATTCATTTTTTTGACTGAATTGGGTCCTGTAGGCAACATTTGCAGAATTTACTCTCTCCCTCTTTTGTTTTCTTACAAAGACATTGAAAAGATTTCTTCTTTTCTCAAGTTCCTAAGTTGTGATTTGGATCTGTATGAGTTCATGATGGTTGGACAATGGTGTATGTGCGTGGTAAAGTGCTCTGTGTTTGTCAGATTGACCATATTTTTGGACATTTGTTTTTACATATATTCTTGTTTTACTTTTACAGGCCGCCATTTCGGGGACAAATTTTCATACCCGCACGTGCACTTGCATCGATTTTCAGTGTGATGCGGCTTCGTGATGTGACAGATCAGTGGTTTTCATTCAGTAAACACGCGAGCACTGTTGTCAGTGATGTTGCTGCCGCCTTTGAACTCTGAAGTCTTGAATCGCGAACTCGGCATTGGTTTTTTGCTTGCCTGTGCAAGCGACAACTCGTCGCGGTGGCAGACGTGTAAAAACAAAGAAAAATCCAGTGACTGCGTTCTCTGACTGCCGAGAAAAAAACAATCCTCGTTTGTCAACTTTCTAAAACTGGTCCGAATCAAGGTTTTCCCCCAAACCCGAATACTTCTGCGTCATATATGTCAGCATGTTCTTTAAACACACACACACACACACACACACACACTCTACTCACACACACACACTCACACACACACACGCATGAGGGCCAGGAGGATGTAAAAAAAGCGGGAAAAGCTTATTCTGTAACCCCCAATAAAATAATTTTGGACTTGCTTGACTTGACTTCACCTCACACACACACACACACACTACACTCACACACTCACACCTCACAACACACACACACACTCGCTCCTCTGTTTTTGCTGGCTCCTTATGTTTGTGCCACTTCAGCTGGCATTGCCACCTATGCCGCTCATTCTGGCACCCGCCCACAGCCTCAGACCCGCCAAGCCTGCTGTAGCCCCGGCACGAGCAATACAGGGAGCAGTCATGTCAATCATCAAGAAAAACAACACACATGAGACACTGCCATGCCTGCCTGGTTCACTTTGGTAGTGTTTCAGTGGCGCCTGTTCTGATCCAACATACGCAGGACCTTCACCTACTAAGCCCCTACTGACGACAACAATTTTCTAGTCGTGGTGCGGCTGAGTGCAGCTCTTCTTCGCATCAAGTCCATCTAATACCGGTAGCATCCAACGGAATCAAATTCAAGGCCACAGGGACGCAGAGAGAACATCGAAACCATGACAGCAATCGCGATTGATAATATCATCTTCTAACTATGATTTCTGTAATACGTCACTTGGTGAGAATCGACCCGGTCTGTGACTGACTAGAGGTCTACCAGGCGAGTTAATTACGCCTACAGGGTGCTGCCGTTTGACAGCAGCTACACAAACAGCAATGTCGTTCGCTTCGTCACACAGTTCGGTGTTTCGCCTACATTAGCTCGTTGAAAGCAATGGGGGGCAGTATTTGGGCGAGATAAACCACTTAGATTTATTTGTTCGTGATAAAGCATTTGGAAAATCCTCTGCCACTAAGGTATTTCTGCAAGGAGGGATTTGACATTACACTGCCTTTTGAAATCAGCTGGCTGGTTTGTTTAAATTGGACATCAAGCATGTGTTAAAGATCCATACCACCTTCTGTTGCCTTTGTCACTGATTAGTTGGTGTCCACATATACCGCAGTTGTGACGATCCTTTAGTCAGCTTTTTTCCTAGTCTGTATTCTCAAACAGTTTAGACCTTCACCTTAAAAAAGATCCTCGTTTGATGCCAATAACCTTAAAAAAAAACCCCCTCAGGCCATTTCTAAATTTCCTTTCTTCAAAAACTCATCTGAAAAAGTGTGTCCTTCTTCAACTTCACAATCCCTACTTTGGTAAACCGCCTCTCCCTTTACAGTATGCTATACCGCTCTGACCTGAGTACAAAAACTGCTCTCTGAAATGTGTACGATTCTTTATTGACCCTTGATAGATAATCTCGTATCTCTGCTCTCCTCTCTCGTGTGCTATCTGCTGCTTTGACACCAATGAATCTTTAATTTTCTGTCTGTCTGCACGACACTTCAGTATTATTCTGAGTTTAAAACACTGTCATGGTTTCAGTCTTATTTATCGATCAAACTCAACTTGTCTTGTTAATGGTTTCTCCTCTCAAAGAGCTATCCCTTCCGGTTCGATCAGGGTTTTCCGTCCTGGATCCCTTTCTTTTCGTTATCTACGCCCATCCAATCTCCAAACATAGCCTGTCTCCCATCTGCTTTTCAGACGACAATTCAAATTTTCATATCAGCGATGTATCTCAGCTGCCTTCTGCCAATTCAGGCCCAAACAGTCGTGATCGTGGGCATAAAATCTTGGCTGTCTTATGTAACAAATGTCAGCTCAATGAAAAAAGAAAAGAAAAAAAAAAAGAAATAAACACACCCCCTGAGATGTTCTTCTTTGACCCAAAATGTTCTTTTATCGGGCTGTTCATTCACTCTGTCAAATTGGAAAATTACCTTAATCAGACATCTTCAACTGTACGAAATTTAGGTGTTACCCTTGACGTTCATTCCAGCAAATGTTTCCACAGTCTGCTGGGTCCGTTACTTCGCCGCTTTGGTACTGTGGCGACTAACGTGTTCTCTGTTGTTTTTTTGGCCACAAGACCGTGTTTCTTCCTTCTTCTAGCAAAATTTGTTATTGTTATTCTCTTCTAGCTGTCGGTCCCCAGAATCGTCCCAGTCGTCTTAGAATGTACAATAACAATGCTGTGTGTTGATTCTTAGACAACCCAGTTCTTTTCATGTCATCCCTTCCTTCTTTTCTCACTGGCTGCCGGTCGAAAAACGTATTAGACATCAATTGTCCTTACTCTGCTTTAATCTATTGTATGGCTTAGCCCCTTCCTACTTTTCTGCATGTCTTTTTTCTCTATGTTCGTATCTAGGCAGTTGCGTTCTTTTACCGGCAATACTCTGCTGAATATACCCGTTTCGAACCAAATACCGGCGGCAAATCTTTCTTCTTCTTTTCAGGGTCCGATTTCCGGAATAACTCCAGTATCTTTTGCGTAGTTAATACTCTCTGTCTTCCTTCATGGTATCTCTTAAATCATTTCCTCTTAATCTTTCAAAAACAATTCTTTCTTCCCCTACCCTTGTCCATCAAATTTATTTATGAGACGCGCGCGCGTGTGTGTGTGTGCGTAGCGTGCGTGCGTGCGTGCACGCGCATGCTGTTCTATCCGTTGTTGTGAGACCGTGTGTGTGAGATCGTGTGGTGTGCTTGCTCTGTGTGTGTGTGTGTGGTGTGTGTGTGTGTCTTGTGTGTGTGTGTGTGTGTGTGTGTGTTGGTGTGTGTGTCTGTGTGTGTGTGTGTCTGTGTGTGTGTGCGCAGTGCGTGGCGTGTACTGTGCTGCGCGCGGCGCGCGCGTGAGTGCGTGGTTATCAATATGCATACCTCTTTACTATGTACCGTGCTACTTATTGCAATTTCATCTTATTGGTTTCATTTATATTTCTTTCTCCTTTTCAGTATTTGTAAGCGCTTAGGGCTTATGGACGTAAGATTATGCGCCAATAAATAATAATTATTATTCTCACTCCCATTATTTATTTCATCTTTATAGTAGTAGTAGTAGTTTAGTAGTAGTCATTAGTAGTAGTAGTAGTAGTAGTAGTAGTAGTAGCAATAGTTAATTTTTACTGTTACTGCTTTTGTTGTTGTTAGTATTATTATATTTGTATAATTATTATTTATTATTATTATTTATTATTATTATCCTCATCATCATTAGTATGTTTGGTATTACCATCATTATTATTCATTATCATTAGTATTATTTATGAAGCCATAGGTTTATTAGCTTTTTTATCCCTCTCTTGTCCAGAAAAAACCTCCCTCCGTCTATGATCATTTGGTCAAAATTCTGAAGCTCTTTCTTTCTCTTTCCTGGCATTCTTTGAATTCAGATACTCATGTTTCTCCTTATTGCCCTAATGCTTGAGAGAAAAATATTCTCAGTGTAAACTTTACTGCCCCTTGATTTATGGCTAGCATTCAGAACTCTTTCATTATCTTTATATTAAAAGTCTTCCTTCCTACAATGGGGGGAAAGACGTTTTTGAATTCAAGTTGATTAAGTCTTATCAAAATCTATGTCCTGGGGACGAGCTCTTGTTGGTTAGCAAGTTTTTCGCAAGTCCTTCTCGTTCCTATTAGATTCGTTCAAGTGTTTGTATCTGCGGGACAGAAAGTTTTGTTTTATTTTCTTTCGTCCAGTATTTCGTCAGTTTTTTTTTTTGTGGGTGTGTTTTTTTGTTGCTGGTTGTTTTTTGTTTGTTGTTCTTTTGTTGTTGTTGGTTTTTTTAATGTTTTTTGCTCTCTGTGTTGTGTGTGTGTTTGTATGTGTGTAGTGTGATGTGTGTGTGTGTGTGTGTGTGTGTGTGTGTGTGTTATGCCTGTGTGTGTCTGTTGTGTGCACACAGTTTCATTTCAAACGCTGGTTTTGATGTTTCAAGTCCCCCACTTCTTCCCTCATAAATTGACACTGCATCAGCGTACCTCGCACACATGTCCTTCACGTCATCACCCACCTATCCAAGTCACTCACAATTGGACAGGCCATAATGTTTTTCATCGTCTGGTCGGCAGACTTGAAGAAGTGGTGAAGTAGGGGCCGGAAGAACAACCGCTTGCAGAAGAAAGCCCGGGTTTGTTCAGGTTCTCTGCCTCCCCACCTGGTCCAGGGTCAGGGCTCAGCGCCACATCGCCACAGCAATGAGAAAAAACGCCAAGGTTCAAATAGGGTAGGAAAACACCTACGTGACAACCGTTCGTAGGCTCTGAGGAGTTCCATTGTCCAAACGAACAAAAACAAGAGAGAGAGAGAGAGAGAGAGGAGGAGGATGATTGAGAGAGATGAAGAGAGAGAGAGATGAGAGGGGAGAGAGAGAGGAGAGAAGAGAGAGTAAGAGAGAGAGAGAGAGAGTACAGTGTATTACAAAATCAGTTGTAATTTTACCTCGAGTACGCGGGAAAGCTTGATCAAAAAAGTAACAGAAAGGGGGAGATAGGGAATGGGCATGCGCCCAGAGAGAGAGAGAGGAGAGAGAGGAGTGAGGAGAGAGAGAGTGAGAAGAGAGAGAAGTGAGAGAGGAGTAGAGAACAAAGCGAGAGAGCGAGAGTGAGGTGAGTGAGATTGGACCCATAATGATTAATAGGAATGATGGCCTCCGAAAGAGGAATGACTTCATAGAGAAAGGAAAGCATGAAATCAAACCAGAGTCAATGAACAGGCTGCCTTGACCGTCCTTTTTACATTGAGAAAAAAAAAAGAAAAAAAAAGAAACAGAAAAAAAAAAACAAACCCGCCAGTAGGACACAATACCGAATCAAAATCAGAAAATTGTGAAGCCCGCTAAATAAGGTGAATGTAGGGCCTGGAAGAACAACGACATAAGCTCTCTATGAAAACAAGGCTTTTTTTGGTTTTTGTTCTTGTTGTGTTTTTTAGCTCCACATTTATGAATGATTAAGATTTCGAGACAGACATTTCTGATTTCAGATTAGATTATGGTTGCCTCAAGGCTGCCATCCTCACAAGCCCAGAGAATAAGAGATCTGTTTCCAAACTTTTAAATTTTCAATAATCTAGATGATTATTGACCGAGTATTTTTTTATTTTTAACTGCACTAACCAAACAAACCCGTAACTGTTGTGTGGAGAAAGTACAAATACAGCAATTTGTACTAATTTAAGGAAACATTGCATCAGCAGAGGATAGCACCAATTTGGAAATAAACTAACTCCGAACATCAAAACGTTGCACCACATACTAACTTAAAAAAAAAAAATAATCTTAATCGATAGGCATATGTAAAATAATTACTGACATTCATGTTCAGACTTTGATGGTCGAAAATAATAACTGGGCTCGCTGTCGACTGACAAATGAAAAGAGCACACAAAGAAGGGGGCAATAAAGCCGCGTGGCTATGATGTAAATAATCATTCGCCCTAACCTGAACCTGAAACCTGAAGATATTAAGATCCACTTGTAATTAGCTCATGATTTTGTAAACATTTTCTTTCTTTTCGATCTCTTTCATTACAGGAAGCAGCCTAGAATGCACAGGTCTGGAATCATAACTCCAAGGCCTACGTTATTCCAGAACGTTCATAACCTACTTCTACACGGAACTTGTTTACTTAAATCAAATCTAAATAAATGTTAGCGAACCGCCCAGAGAACGTGGACAAAACGAGTACAAGACAAAACACAAAACGCGTTTCGACCTCTTAGCATTGACAGCACCATGCCTTTGGAACTGTTGCCACGGCATACCTGCTGCTTAAGTATCTTCTAACCACTCTCCTTCTCCCATACTTCATACTTCTTGACACCAAGATGATTTGTCCCTTTTTTTCCCCAAAGTTTGACCATTAATTATATTCCTATCAGTAATATTATTATCATCATTACGACTTTGACTCGCTCCACTATTTCACTTCCAACGCCGTTCTCATTCAACGCCTTCTTCCTTTGCGCTGAACCTAAGCGATCTGAAGCGATCAAAGCTGAGTGAATTTGATTTTTTTTTGTTTTCAGGAACTTAAAAAAAATCATGCTTGAAATTTTGCATCAGTTGCAAACCACCCCCGGGACTTTTGTGCTAAATTTAAGCGTATAAAGGATTATGAAAATAAAAAGTCAGTTAAAAAAACACTGTTAGTATTGAATAACTGTGATAAAATGAATTACGTAGAATGAAAAACCCATCTTTGTCTTCTTCCAAAAATAAAAGGTGCCCCAAAAGAATATGGCTTTGAGGTATGTGATAATGTCCTTCAAAATTTTTGGGTAGCAATTTTCACTTTTTGCTTAAAAAAACCGAAAGTTAACAGCTCGAACTGCCTTTTTGTTGTTTTTGTTGTTGTTTGTTTTTGTTGTTTTTAAACTCTTTGGGTTTATGAAAAAAGAAAAAACATCAACTTCTTTTAGTACTTCATTTTCCGTGAGGGATTAAAATTCTTCCATGTGATTTTTTTTTCAGGTTGACTTAAAAATCATAATGCCTTACACAGTTTCAAATTTAGTACCAATCTGGGGTGTTGAAATGGGGTTAAAATTTCAGTATATTTCATTAGTTTGAAAATTAAACATAAATAATGTTGTCCTGGATTTGCACAGTGTTTTATTTTAAAAGTTCGTCCAAGCACTTTGTTTGGAAAAAGTTTTTTCCAAAAAAACTATTTGGAATTGCATGAAAGTTGAACGAGTGTTCAAAGAATTAAAAAGATGAGGTTTTTGTGTTGACTCGAAATATATATTAACTATAAAAACGGATTTTTTAGGCCCATTCATATTTGGGAAGCGAAAAAATGGCAGCTTGCCATAAAGCTTTATTTATGCTTTTTTTAGGACCCTCCCCTTTAGTTAGGGAAGAAAAGCTGATCAGCATTGCAAATGCAATTAGTACAATTTCCCCACCCAGGTGGGGCTGCTTTCATGAATATTTTAGGTAGGCTCCATATTTTAATTTGATATTTGTTTTCGAATTGGTTTACTGAAATGGTCAGTTTTGTTTGTATCACAGTGCACGTTTATGAGATATCTCTGTTATAAAAAAAAAGAATGGTTTTAAAAAAAAAAACCCCACTGAAAGTAGACTAGGGTTTTTTGCCCATCGTGTGACCTAAAAGTTTTTTTTTGTCATACCGGTTGTGTCTTTTGTTGCCATTTACGAAAGGGTGGCAGTGTGATTTGGCTCGTTTGTCAGTTGTAGTAACTTTATTCAGCAGAATGTCAGGGTTTAAAATCTTGCCGCCCATTTTTTCGCTGGCTAATCAAATGGGGAATGGGGGGAGTGTTTTTTGTGAGAGATGAAGCGTGGGCCCCTATAAGACACCTTAATCCCGTGGTGGGAAACGGTTTTTGGTTCAAATTGCCCCCAGTCCTAGTTCTTTCAGAACTCGGCCATTGATGCAAAGAAATAAGCATAACAACATGGATGGCATTTTGCTAGTAACATGCTCGTCAGGTGGGGTGGTCCACATCTTGCCGGGGGTTTTGTCTATGACATATAGTACAAAAACCTATGTAAAAAACATGGGTTTAAAACATATTTTGATCACTCAAAAAATGAAGATTTTATCAGCATTTTTAAGGTTTTAAATTGAAAGTTATGACGATCTTTTTCAAGTAGGGGTTTGAACTTCCCATGTCTCTGCATGGTTGCTAATCAATGACTGAAAAAAAACAAAAAAAAGGATGTCCCAAAAAAATTTTTTATTAGCCATATTTTCAGACCCCTGACAACGAAAAATTCAAACGAAAAAAAGCAAGATTATGATCTATTAACCTTTCAGTGTCAGAGTTTTAATTTGCAGGGTTGCAAGAACTGTTTGGCATTAAATCACTGTTCCAAGGGGGATAAGCCAAGGAATATTATTTTGGGACACAATGAATGTACATAAAACGGGTCAAAAGTTTGACAGAAAGTGATTTGTTAAAGCTTGTTATTCATGCAGCCCAAAGAGGATTCTGAAAAATTGCAATGGATAATAAATGCTTTTTTTGTTTTGTTATTTAATTCAAACTCCGAATGATTTAATTAAATTTGTGTGCAAGATTAAGCATAATGAAACATGAAAATCAAAATTTAAACAATAGAAATGTTGGTGTAAAATTTCCAACACATGATGATGCTAAATTGGTTAGCATGGTTCAACCATTTCCAGCCAAAACAAAAGGATTTTTTTAAGGATTTAACCCTTTTTTCTCGAAAAAAAGGATTATATAAAAGGAAAAGGGTAGGGGAAGCACTCATAAAATAAGGTTTTGAATTATTTTAAGGTAGTCGATAATCGTGTTTTGCCCAGAAACCCTAGTCGGTATTGGCAAAATCGTTAGTCAACGAGTTTTTTAAGATTTGTTTATTTTGTTTTTTAATTTAATTTCTTTCCCATTTTTTTAATGAAACACAATATTTGAATGATTCTATTCAAATTAGTAGCAAGGGAAAAATGCAAGCCTTTTTAAGGATTCCCAGAAAAAGGCCCTGATTTTCGGGACTTTCAAGGCCCTTAAAAAGGGGGCCAAAAATTAGGTTTTAAAGGACTTAAAAGGACTGAGGTGTGTGAAACGTTGGGAAAAAACCTCTGTGGGGTCCACAAAACCCCCCCAAAACCCCAAAAAAGTTTAAAACCCATGCCCCTCTCCCCCCTACCCCCCCCCCCTTTCCCCCCTTTTTTGGCTTAGAACAGGGTGACCGCCGGGGCTGACCGAACTTGCAAGGAAAAAAACGTGCTCAGGTAAACGCGTGACGCTTTCGTTCTTGTCGGCCTCCCCCTCTCCCCCCGCGACCCCAAAGGCAATCCCCAAAACCTCCCTCCTTCTCCCCCCAAACCCCCCCCCTTCGCTTCCCCATCTGAGTAGCTACGAGAGAAAAATTTTTCATTGTGGCAATGGGCCGTCTCCCCCCCCCCCCCCCCCCCTTTATATTACAGTCCGGGCGTGGTGTCGCTGGTGAATTATGTCACTGGATTTTCTCCCCCGTTAGTGTATGTAGGAACAAAATTTAAAAATGGCCGGGAGTCGGAGCTTGCCGATTAGGTTAAAAGGGTTTTTCCGAGGCGACTGGTAATAAGCTAGATCCCCCCCTCTCCCCCCTGATTTAGTAAGGGAAAAATCAGTTTTGGGAAATGAAAATACATATATAGCCGCATGGGGTTTCAACTTCATGCCCCCTAAGATGCCTGTAGACAGACCAAAGGAAGAAAAGAGAAAAATAGAGAAGGTGGGGGAAAACCCTGGAACTTGTTGTTCAAGTTTTCACCGTTCATTCCGGAAAAAAGGATTTGGGAAACTCTTTTTTAAATTTTTCGAATTTGTATTGATTTTAGTATGCTATATGGTTAAATTGTACAAATGCTTAGCAACATTTATCAAACTAATAAATGATTTTCTGTGTGGAGTTTGTTGCCTCTATGGAAAAGCTCTTCCCAGTGGTTATGTTTCTTTGTTAACTATCTGACATTGTTTTTTGTGTTCCCCCCTGCTTTTCCCAGTAGGCATTCGTCTGTTAAGAAAAATATGTAATGTTTAATTTTGGTGGAAAACGTATCCCGGGGTAGGTTAAAAAACTGCTCCCCTGATTTATAAATGCTGGTGATTGTTAAAATTGATGTGTAGTGTTGACTTAAGTCTACACCACTGTGTTTTGGATTCTTTTCCTAAATTGGACTCGGTGTAGCCCAAGTCATGTATTAATTTCAAAGAAAAGGGAAAAGAGTTGTTTGACTAAAAACTATGAAAACATTGTATTACGTCTCCCCCCTTTTGTAAGTTACTTAGCCTTTAAAAAAAAAGTGGAGATTAATGTTATAGCAAAAAACTCTACCATAGGAAAACTTTGCTGGCGAGTCTCCCCTGTGCGAAGTAAACCGGGTAAAGTGTGCACTCAAAAACCCGTCATCGATTCTCACCTCACCCCAATTTTCTTACGCAGAACTGGGATGGGGGGCACGTAACATTGCGGTGGTCAGAAGCTGGGACTTCGCCCCAAAACCCGACAACCAAATCTCACCAGTGGGGCAGTCAAACCACAGGAGAGACAACTACCCTCCCAAGCAAAGCTAAGTTTTTCTTACCACTGGCTAAAACCCCTCAAACCCCTTTCCCTCACTTTTAAAGATGAAAGTGAGAACCCGTCTTGAACCCTTTGGGTACAACAGGGGGATTTGAAAACGGTTTGGGTGTATTAACATTACATTCATGAATTGACAGACCCCCCGATGCTACTAAGCTTGCGCACTGAGTGCAAGGAGTAAAGTAGGAGTGGGGGGAGGGCCCCATTTGGTAGTCCATGAGAAATTTTAAAAACCTGCCTTAAAATCCCCCCAATATTTCCATTTAAAATAAAATAGTTTTTAATTTTCCCCCTTTTTTCAATTAATTTTAAATTTTTTTTTTTAATTTTCTTCACTTACTTAAAAAACTTTTTTTTCCCCTTTTATTTTTCCCTATAAAATAAAAATTTCCCCAATACTATCAATTTCCCCCCCAAAAAAAAAATAAATTTTAAAAACCCCCCCCCCCCCCCCCCCCCCCCACCCCCCCCCCCCCCCCCCCCCCCTCTCCGTCCCGGTTAAAAAAAATTTCGAGTTTGTAAGCTTCCATTAAGAGGGGGAAGGGGGTTAAGTTTTTTCTTGAATTTTTTGGGTTTTTTTTCATAAAAAAATCCCCCAACAGTATTTTTCCCTTAGACAAAAAAGACAAAAAGGGATGTTCCATTTTCGAGTTTGGGTCTTAAAACTGGTTTTAAAAATTTTGGGGGCCTTAAACTTGAAAAGGGGAAAAAATTAACCGGGGGCAAAAGGGGTAAAATGGTTTGCCAAAAAAAAAGTTTTCCCCTTTATTTCCCAAACAAAAAATAATTAACAAAACAATTGTTTGTCAGCCACAAGATTTTTCCGTCCACTTGATTAAATTTTTTTTTAAAACAAAAATTTTAATAAAAAACCCATCAGTTTGTGTTTTCTAATTGATTTTTTTGGGCACCCTTTTAAAAAAAATTATTTTGAAAATTTAAAAACTTTTAAGTGAAAAAAAAAGGTTTCAGCTTCTGTGGGTTTTTTCTTTGAAAGACGTAAACCTAAAAAAAAATTTTTTATTTTTGCCCAACCCTTTTTGCTTTCCTGTAAAAAAAAATTTCATTTTGTTTCGTCTTTTTCCCCGACCCACAAACCCAAAAACAGGTTTTTTTTTTTTTCAGAAGAAAAAAACCTTTTTGCTGTGGCCCCCCATCTACCCTTTGAAGAAGAAAATCATTTTGTTCTTTACAACCAAACACAACCAAAGCAGAAAATTTTGTTTGGAAAAAAAAGATTTGGGAAGAAAAAATTTGTGTACCACATAGCCCAATTTGTAAACGGGTTCCCATTTTGTATTCACTTATTGGGGGAAAAAGGATTTCCTGCCCAATTTTTTGCCCTTTTTTGGGTTTTTGAAATACAATTTGTTTTTGGGGGAAAAAAAAAAATGTTTGCTACGTTTGACCAATGATTCCCTAAAATTGTTTTGGACTTTTGGGGCTTTCAAGGAATTTTCCCTTGCCATTTTATATTTGCTTTATTTTTGGAACTGATGGGTAAAAAAAGTCCCCCCGGGTTTTTTTGGGGGCCAACATACAAAACCCTTTGGATCACTTTTTTGGGGGAAAAGGAAAATTTTCCAAAAAAAAAAAAAAGGGGGCTCCCCCCCCCCCAGGCCCAAACCTTCGGGGGTCCTTGCTTTGTGCATTGGGAACCAAATGGGTTTTTTTTTCCATTTTTTAATTTTTAAACCGATTTGGGACAAAAAAGGCTTTTTCAGGAATGGAAACTTGTTAAGGTGGGCCATGAAAAAAAAAAAAAAAAAAAAAGGTTTCCCCCCCCCCCCAAAAGGAAAATTTTTCCGGGGGTTAAGTTTTTTTTCAAAAAAAAAAAAAAAACCACCCCCAAAAAACCCCAAAACCCCCCCCAAAACCCCCAAAAAAACATTTTTTTTTATTTTTATTTTTAAATTAAAAATTTTTAAAAAAAAAAAATTTTTTTTAGAAAAATTAATTTTTTTTTTTATTTTTATATGATTTTATATATATTGGAGAGAAAAGTCGCAGTCACAAAATAAATTATATGTCTTTAAAACTTCATCTGCATCAAGGGGGGCTTTTTAAAGTTTTTAAGGGTTAGTTTGTTTAAGGTTGGTCGGAAGAGAATTTTCCCTCTGCTAAAATACTCTGTTAGCAAAGAAAATTTTTCCTTAGTTTTGTTTTTAGAAGAACGAACAAACAATTTGCCTTCATTGCCTCTTGTGATAAAAGGTTAATGAGGAGAGGCCCTTTCCCCCTTTACATACTCTTTTTAAATTGTTAAAGAAATGTAGTCCTTCAACGGAAAAACACTACAGTCTTTTTTGTATTCAAAAAGGTACAAGAACGATCCCGGAAAATTTTAAAACCAGTGGTTTAAAATGATTTATGCAAAATTTTTGAACATTTTTTGAGTGGCTATTATTTTAAAATTTGACAGAAAATAAATTATTGTGGTTCAAGTATGTCGTTTCAAAAAGGTCTTGTTAACTCGACTTTTAGAGTGATGGAGACTTCACAAAGGGTGGATAAAAGGGGAGAATATAGATGTTTTTTATTTAGACTTTAGAAAAAAAAATTTGATTAGTCCCCCCAAAGAAAAAATTTTTTAAGAAATTTTATTTTATGGAATAATTGGAAAATGCTTGGTTGGGGTTGGACTTTTTACAAAAGAAATCAGAAAGGAAGGATTTGGGAGTTCCTTCCCCCATAGGTGATGTTTTGTGGGATCACAAGGGGTATTTTGGGACCAATATTTTTTCGGTGTTTATAAATGATTCCCCCTAGAATTAAAGAGTACATGTAAATTTTTTGCAGAGACACAAAACTGTATAAAATCTCCAAAAATTTATAGGAATTAAAAAGGATACTGAAACTTAGTACAGTGGTCGATACTTGGAAAATACTTTTAATGCAAAAAAAAGTAAGTATTTTTTGGTAAAACAAACCCCCAAAAAGGGGTATTAAGAAATTTGGGGGGAAGAAATACAAGTATCTAAAAGTGAAAAAGAGAAAGGCCCAGGTGTGACTTTTGACAAAAATTTGCTATTTGACAATCATATTGTAAATAGTATTAATAAGGCTAACAGAATGATTGGAATAATAAAAAGAACCTTTACATTTATAGAAAAGGACACTTTTTTGCAATTATATAAGACACTAGTTAGACCTGTTCTTGAATATGGCAACACTGTATGGTATCCAATGCTAAAGAGACAATCAGAAGCTCTAGAACAGGTGCAAAGAAGAGCAACCAAGATGATTCATAATATAAAAGATTATTCATATCAGGAAAGATTAAAATATTTGCAACTTCCAACACTTAAGGCAAGAAGAATAAGTGGAGACTTGATTCAAGCATACAAAATATTTAATGGAATTGATGATGTTGATAAAGCATGCTTTTTTTGTACTCCGCAGAAGAATGTTACAAGGAACAGTGAAGATAAGATATATAACAATATTCTAGAACTAATTTAAGAAAATTTGCTTTTACTAATAGAGTAACCAATTTTTGGAATAAACTAACACTTAACATCAAACGTGCACCTAGTATTAATGTTTTAAGAACCTCATAGATACACATGAATTATTAACAAAAATTAGATATGAATTTGATGGATAATAGGTCTGAGCTAGCCTATGACTGGACCAACGGTCACGAAAAAAAGGATATATACATACAGAAGGGGCATAAAAAGCCAAAATAGGCCAAGTTGTATTTGATACAACGCCCCTGATCCTGATCCCAGACTTACTCACTTGAAATAAAGAGTTAACATCAATATCGTCCACTTCGTGAAATATTTTATATACTTGGATCAGGTCCCCTCTTACCCTTCTGGCTTTTAGAGATGGTAACTCAAGGTATCTTAGCCTATCTGCATAAGTCATGTCTCTGCATTCTGGTAATAATTTAGTCGCTCTTCTCTGGACCTTTTCTACTGACGCCAATTGTCTCTTAAGCAGTGGGTACCAGATGACATTTCCGTACTCTACATGTGGTCTGATAAGTGCTGTGTACAATTTCTGAAATATATGTCTCTATCAATAAAGGAGAAAGATCGTCTAAACAACCCAATCATTTGGTTGGATTTATAAGAATAATATAGATAATTGAATTATCAGATAAGACAAGCTGACAGTGTGAAAGACTCTCGTTTTTTTTCAGGTTCAGGTTCAGGTTCAGATTTAGGGGCGATGATTGTTTCATCATAGCCTCACGGCTTTATATGCCCCTTCTTTATATGCTCTGTCATTGGTCAGGTCAACAGCGAGCCCAGTTTTTATTTTCGACCATCAAAGTCGAACATGATGTCTGTTATTATTTCATGCTTATCGATAAGATTTTTAAAAGAGTTAATATTT
Organism: Conus ventricosus; assembly: GCA_018398815.1. Classification (NCBI taxonomy): domain Eukaryota; kingdom Metazoa; phylum Mollusca; class Gastropoda; order Neogastropoda; family Conidae; genus Conus; species Conus ventricosus. The sequence continues at coordinate 5,247,317 of CM031624.1, read as the reverse complement.
GGTGCACGTTTGATGTTCGGAGTTAGTTTATTCCAAATTGGTGCTATCCTCTGGCTGAAGAAATGTTTCCTTATATTAGTATTAACTTGCTGTATTTGTACTTTGTCACAACTGTTACGGGTTATGTTGGTTAGTGCAGGTTCAAAAAAACATGCTTGATCAATATTATCTAGATTATTGAAAATTTTATAAGTTTGGATCAGATCTCCTCTTATCCTTCTAGCTTTGAGGGATGGTAACCTTAGGTACCTTAATCTGTCTTCATATGGATAATCAGAAATGTCCAGTATTAACTTAGTGCTCTTCTTTGCACCTTTTCTATTTCTATTGACTGCCTTTTAGTCTTGGAGACCATATCACATTGCCATATTCAAGAATCGATCTCACCATTGCCTTGTATAGTCTAAGAAAGGTATCTCTGTCCAAGTATGTAAAAGTTCTCTTAATAATACTAATCATCTGCACGGCTTTCTTGACAGTCTGTGCAATGTGTCTGTCAAAGAGTAAGTCTTCATCAAATGTTACTCCAAGTCTTTTTCCTCTTCACAGCACGTTATTTGAACTTCTTGATCCCCAACTTTCATACTGTAATTTAATTTAGGGTTTCTTTTGCCGTATGTAATACTTTGCATTTAGATGCATTGCAGTACAAATTCCATGAGTTAGACCAATTTGTAAGTAGCTCAATGTCATTTTGCATTGTAAGGTGTTTGGATGGTAACACTGTACAACTTAGTATCATCAGCAAAAATCTTGCATGTGCTTTTTAACCCGTCTTGGTAAGTCATTTATAAATATAGTAAATGTATAGGTCCCAGTATGCTGCCTTGGGGGATTCCACTAATGACAATAGCATTTACTAGAAACAGAAGATCCAACTCTAACATCCTGAACTCTATCTCTCAAGAAGTCTTCAATCCAATCTAAAACTTTTCCCAGTATACCATACGATTTGAGTTTACTAAGTAGTCTGGCATGTGAGACCGAATCGAAGGCTTTACGAAAGTCCAGGTACAAACATCAATGCTATCTCCACTATCAATTAACTTAGTAAAGTCTTCCATTACTCAAGCAACTGTGTAATACAAGATCTACTTTGACGAAAACCATGCTGACATTTGGCATACAACTCATTTTTCATCTATGATCAACAATAACATCTCTTAGGATTGACTCCAGTACCTTACAAGTCCACTTGTCAAGCTTACAGGACTGTAGTTCCCAGGGTCAGTTCTTGTTCCCTTTTTGAAATAGGTATTACTGTTGCCGTTTTCCAGTCTCGAGGTAGGTTCCTTGCTCTATAGATTTGTTAAAAAGGATACTAAGAGGTTCTGCTAGTTCTGTGCTTAGTTCTTTTAAAACGCGAGATGGAATAGCATCAGGTCCTTGCGCTTTATTCGGATTTAGATTATCAGTTTCTTTTTAACCAGTTCCGGGGTAATAATTACATCATAGACAGCTTTACCATTTGATTTACATTTATTGTTGTTGTTTTTTGTTGCCAAACCATTTAATGTTTTGGCGTTTGATACAAAGTGTCTGGGTTTGTTAGTGTTCTAATGTGTGGTGAACTGGCACACTCACTCTGACAATGTGTTGCTTGTACAAAGAAAACAATATTGATTTAAACAAAAGACTTAATTATTTCTTTCATTTCAGTTTTCCCAAGTACGAAAGAGATGGAGAATCAGTTATCTGCTAGCTTCATTTTGTTTTTGCTTGCCCCACACACACACACACACCACACACACACACAAAACCCCACACACACACACACATA
>CM031624.1:5233001-5245437 GCA_018398815.1 Conus ventricosus | reverse complement strand
AAAAAAATATGGCATGACCTGATAATGATATCATTAGCAGCAGAAACCCTAAAGATGGATCCAAGGAACCACTAAATTTGTGCCTAACTTCGGGGCAAAAAAAATTATGTCTGTCTTAAAGACTTCTACATTTATTTAGACTGGTTTGAATTTGGGACAGCAGTTCTTCGCATAATTGCTTTTGATCAAGAACGTTCATGAAACCATACATCATGAAGAACACTGATCTCAGAACAAATCCGCAGATGCTTCAGAAAAGACTTTTTCAAGCTGATAAACAACAGCTGTTTCGGAAAGACTATGGAAAATCCGCCAAGCGTAAAGTGTCAGATTAGTCACCAAAGAGAACGAAGCAATTAGCTGACTTAAAAAACCTAATTATCAGGACTTCAGAAAATTTCATGATCAGCTTTTTGGCATAATGATGAAAAAAAAGAAAGTCAAATTAGACAAGCCTGTATTTTTTGGGGTTTTACCGTTTTAGAATTATCAAAGCTTTTGATGTTAGAGTTTCTTTATGACTACTTTAAGCCCTCGTATCCTGAGTCCAGAGTACTTTACACAGATACAGACAGTTTTGTTATAGAAAATTCCTACTGAAGATATTTAAAAAGACAGGGGAAACCGAAGTAGCTAAAGGATGCGAGCGGTTTGGTATGACACGTCGATTACCCTAAAGATTCGCCTTTACTTCAATTACAAACAAAAAGGGTTTTTAGGAAAGATGAAGGATGAATTACTGGAAAGGTGATAAAAGGATTTATGTGGGGTTAAGGTCAAAAATGTACCAGTATTTCGAGCCAGGAAAAAATCTTTAAGAAAGCAAAGGGAATATCTCGCAGTTTTGTGCAGTCAAATATTCACATGACAACTACAAAGAAGCACTGTTTGGCAATAGACTTTTCATCATGACAACGTAAAACTGCGATCTATCTAACATGAGATCAACACAACAGTTTGTAACAAAGAAGTCGTTAAAACAGAACAAACACAAAACGTGTGTTTGTTAATCCAGAGTTTTCTATGCATATGGACATTATAGAACCGTAAAATAATTAAAGCGGAACTGTGTCTGGTGGAATTATCTGCAGTTCTTCTTTCAAAAAAGATCTTTGAGGAGCTGGTTGTTTTGTTGTGTCAGTTTCTCGTAAATAATACACGGGCGGATTCATCTTTACAATTCTTTTTATTTCATATGGATCAATACTCCAAATTGGATCGGTTGCCCTGATGCGAGTGTCCCCTTCTGCTTCCCCGGTAAATAAAGGTACCTTACTTTTAAACCAAACGGTAATAGTTTGCCGGATGAAGACTCTCCTTCAAACAACATTTATTGTTTGTTTTTTGATTGCTTGTACTGGTTTTAACCCTTAAATTCTTCATTATTCATTGCGCGCAAAACTGAGGGCAGTCTTCTAACCCATTCTGTGTTGCGAGAATTGCCAATCAGCTCTCTGTGATACTGGTAGGAGAAAAGTCTTTCAGCTAACTGTTTGTTAAAGTTTTCAACTAAAGCCTGTGATCTGTGAACTCCTGGAATGCCTCTTCTAATGGTAACTCTATGTTTTAACAATAATTGATTCACTTGGCCTTTAAATTCTTTTCCATCGTCGAACTTGAATCATGCGGGATAAGTTAGCGGGCCTCGTTGGTATATCAGTTGTATGGCAACAGCAACAGCAGAAGCGCTCTTTTGCGTTAACGGTTCCGCATCTTTGTATCTTGAAGCTACGTCAATGACTGTAAGTGCGTACTTAAATCTTTTTCGTCTAATCGTATCAGAGGGTAAATATAGAGGTCCATTTGATGGGTGTCGTTCGGTATTGTATTCACAAAGTGTGGTCTCTGTATTCTCTAGGCGCAGGTAAATAAATTTGCCAAATCGCTTGTTTAGATAGCCATTCTTTTGCTGTTTGTTCACTGACTCCTGCCGCTTGGCTTAGCTTTTTAATTGCTGTTATTCCCTTCCAATATCCTTTTGGTGAATAATAGATTTTGTTCATTTTTTTACTCAGCCAATATTATGCGCAACAAAATACACAACGGTCATACCAAAACAATAAACCCGATTTCTTGCATCTTTTGTTTTTCTGATGGTTGATAAAAGTCACTGAATTTTTGGTGGGGGCAATGTCTCAATTGGTTTGCCTGTTACAAGATAATACTCTTTTATTGCCTGATCAACGTCTTTAAATGTGTAAGCTGCATGTCCCTGTTTTTTTCAGTGTGTCGTTAATAAAATCTAACTGCTCAATTCTCTGCTTTTCATAGTGATCTTGTGCGGCTGCTAGTTGCTCCATAGCTTTGTTATGTCTTTTTCTCTCGCCGTCATCCCGTAGTTTACTAAACGCGTAATTACTTCCGCTAAAAGCAAGCGCATTAACCACAGCGCTGCCTATCATCATTACGAGTGAAGCCATTTTTTATAAATGTATTTTTATTTACATATTTATACTGTCTGGAATTATTCCTTGCTTAACTAGAAAATCTTTCGTAGCAAACGAAGCTGCAATGATAGCAATTAGCTTTGCTGAATCCTCAAAGTCTAGTTTGCCAAGATCTGCTGGTTTAATTCTTAACAAGCTTTTACCAAGCATTGAGTATCCTTACACTTAGGCCTCCAATAACAGCAAATGGTATACAAGGTTGGTAACAGTTTTTTCGGTGCTCATTTTTTAAAATAAAATAATTATAATTAATAAAAAACATGAACAGTGATGATCTACTACAGCTACAAGGCAGCCTAAACCTTCCTGAACTTATGAATGACCAAGTTGATGACCAAGCTATTATGCCCAAAAAGGAAGGTTGTATTCTTTGGCAGCATGTGGAAAAACAAAAACAGTTCTCGGAACTAAATTTTAGCATTGAACAGATTCAACAGATGTCGCCACAAGACATTTTAAAGTATCAAAACAGGTATGAAGCGCAGCTGGGGTCTAGAATGGTAAAAGTGTGGGGCAAACGGTTCTTAGTTTGTACACTAAACTAGTCAGTAGATTTGCTCCCATTGATTCTGAACAAGATCTTACGTATGATTTAACGCAAGATCCAGTTTTAACAAAGTCATTAGAGTCTCTAGGATGTGATCTATACTACAGATTTGGAACATTGTTATCGCCATTAATCATGGGATTAATACTTTTAATCATATAGATTTTGTTTCCCTTCAAAATGAACGAGCTAGAAAATCAGCAGAACCAGAAAACACTGAATCAGGTGGAGAAAGTAACCAAGCCAGAAAATCAGCAGAAAAAACGCTGAATCTGGTGGAGACCAGTGAAAAGCATCCTCATCTGGGCGTGTTAAGCAGGAAGAAAATTAGCAGAGTGGAACAGACAAAAAAAATTAATGTTACAGAATATGACTCATCATGAAAACTAACACCGCCAACGCCAGAACAAGTTGATTCAATGCCCGCTATAAAAACTCCATGCGATTCAAGGGCCCCAAAGTCTTCATGGAATATTGAACTTAAAACTGTTGCCATTTTTGGCGCCCTTGCTGCTGTGGGGGGCAGTTATTACGGTTATAAAATATATAACCAATGGCAACAAAAACAAAAGAAGTTAAAACAACCTGAAACCACTAAATACAGAAAAAGACAACTGCACGCCAAAACCGCCAACAAAAAAAAGATCATTTTGATCCATTTTAATGCAAATAATATTTTAATTTTTTTTTAATAAAAATAGATCATGGCGTATTATAAAATGATGAAGTCAATAAATAAAGACATGGAGTCTATAAAAGACTTTTTCCATAGACCAGAATTGTAATCAATGTGGTTGCTTAGGATGTAAGAACTTCATTAAGATCTATGCAGAGAACGCTGAGCAAGACATCCTCAACGATGACACGTTTTTTGAGGCGTGTGTGTACTATATTAGACATCTACTATTTAAGATAAAAACATAGCTTGTATTTTTTTGATAATTATAAGATAACTTGAATAAGAACTTGGTTGTACTTAAAGGATGACTTAGTTATGATCTTGAGGTGACTTAATCAAGAACTTAGAAGTTACTTGATCAAGAACTTATTAGGAACTTGAAGTAACTTAATTAAAAACTTAATTAAGAATTGGGGTGACTTAATTAAAAACTTAATTAGAACTTGGGGCAACTTGGGGGTAGGAGTGTGTGTGGTGTACACAGGGGGGTGGGGTGGGAGGACGTGCGTGCGTGGGGTGGGGGGTGGGGGGACGTGCGTGCGTGGGGTGGGGGGTGGGGGGACGTGCGTGCGTGTGTGTGCGCGCCCTTTGATTATTTATAAGAAATGAATGTTCAGAATATAGTATAGTTATTATCAGTAAAACAACAAAACAACAACAATAACAGCACACACGCACAAACATTTAAAAATAAGGAAGTGCTTGCATAGGGAAATGGGAAAGGGTTTTATGGTTGGCGCTAAGCGCCGTAAATTCAAGACGGCTGCCGGTCCTCTCTGTCAACTGAAGATTATTCAAAGCAGCCACCAAGTGCATTTATCAAAAGCTTGATTTAATAAACAAGACAGTTGAATAAAGTACATTCTGTGGCGCCAAAGGCAGCCAAAAAAAGTTTGAAGCAGGACGTTGAAGCGAAGCAGTGAAGCCAGTAATCACAGCAATATATACAAAGTCATGAAGTGCTTGGTGGAAATTCAAGGCAGTCAACTCTAACAAACCCAACCGCTCCTGCATGAGCGGTATCTAAAAATAGATCTTACGTCAGTGGTAGCGCTGAAGAACAGCTTGCCGCTGTGACCTTTAACCGCTCTAGGGTGGAGCTTTTGAAGAAACAGCTTGCCACTGTGACCTTTGAACCGCTCTAGGGTGGAGCGTTAGTTCTCTGATCACGTGACCTAGTTTGCTGTGTTTCCCCCGTTCTCTGGTGGGCTGGGGAAACATATGTAAGTGTACTACAACGTACAAAATTGGCTTGCTTGCAAACTGGCTTTAGCAGAGTTACAGCAGTAATTGCTGTAGCCAAGCTTTTATGGCGGCTCTAATCGCCAGTAGTAGTACATCCGTCATTGTATATTTGGAGCATTTATATGAAGATAGTGCTGGCCACACACTACTCCTCTCCATACGGGTAGATGTACTAAGGTCTGCCTAACCCTATCTAGTTTTTTTTGCCAAAACATTCAAAAATCGCCATTCAGTTGCATAAGGGCACACGTGAAGGCAGATGAACTGGTTAGAATTAGAAAAGTAGAAAAGTATACACATCTTAATACACAGATCAGCTTGCCGCATGAAACTGAATCTGCAGTTAACAATCAATCAAGTCTGATACAAACTGAGAACATTTTTACTTGGGAGGAACAGAAAAAAATGTTTCAAATATAAGTTTTTTAGCATACGAATCAGCCGTGTTTACCTCCGCCTTAAGAATGGACGCATGTTTTTTAAACATGGCTTTAGCTGTCCCAAGCCAGCTCCCAACAATCAACGCGTGATGGATTGTTTTGCTTCGACCGACTTTCAACAATGCAGCGCCATTTTTTAGATAAGGACCCATCTCATCGATAGCCAAAAACGTATTAAACTGGCTTCATCTTGTTTCATTTCCTTGAACCAACAAACCTTTAAGATAGTCGTTCATTTCCAAAGCAGTTAGTTCACTTTTTTCGTTTTCTATAAAACCAATCTCTCCGGTTTCACAACAAGAGCGCAGTCAAAACACAACCTTCTTGTTCAATAGTCCAAGCAAACAATGGCAAACCCGGTCGTGTCACGTGACAGCCTCGATACGGTGTGTCAACGTGGCAATCTAGAATTTTCCAAAACGCAGTATGTAAGCGGGCCGTGCGCTGTGTGAACGAAGGTCGCTTGTCTGGGCTAGCCGTGCCATAGCATAAATTAAGTGATCAGGTTTCAGCCTCGTGTCTGCCTGCCTGTGTGGGCAAAGTTTTTGTAGGTAGAAAATTAGTCAGAATAATGTGCGGATTTTATGTCATTTAATTGTGAGAAAAGAGTGAGTGTGTGTGTGTGTACGTGTGTGTGTGTGTGTGTGCGCGCCCGCCTCTTTCTCTGTCTGTCTGTCTGTCTGTCTGTTCTGAGGGCAACTTAACCTCAAGGGGCTTTGTCAGGGTTTCTCTCTCTCTCCCCACGCTGTAATTAACATACTGCGAAGTAATCGGATAGCCTAGTGCACCCACCGTGTATATGGGCGCGTTCAGCCACAACTGCTTTTCCCCTGCGTTACTCTATGGGGCGTGTTCAGTCCCGGGCTACTTTCCCCTACGCTACTCTCTGAAAACTTTAGTAAATTAGTATTAAAACGGATAACCCTGCACAGTATGTTTGTTTGTAGATAATCGTTTATTTTTTGGTTATTGAAGTCTTACTTGTCAGAGAACAGTAATATGCCAATCCTAGGGCACTTTCGCCCGAAAACTGGTTTGAGGGCGAAAGTGAGTTAGGATTGGCATATTACTGTTCTCTAGGGTTGTCCAGGCTCTTCCGGGGTACAATCATGGTAGGTGACATTCTGGTTAGGCCAGGTGGATTCTGGGACAGAAATCACCATTGTTGCCACTTCTGTGTACGATAGACTTTCTAAAAAACCAAAAAAGCTGAAGGAAGTGGTGATGCAAATTGCTGACCAGGGTTCCACTCTGAAGGGTTTTGTCACTCACCTGTACCTCTGAAGATTGGCCAGTCAACCTTCAGAGAGGGGCTGTATGTGGCTCCCATTGCTGACGAGATGCTGTTAGAGCATGATCTTCTGCATCATTGGGGGGGCGATTCATGACATGAGAGCTGAAACTCTGTTGATAGGGGACGAAATAATCCCTTTAGACATGAGTTTTGGTCAGGGACCCCCAGCCATAGCCAGGGTTACAGCTGCCTGTAAAGTTGTGGTACCACCCAACACTGTTGTCAGGATAACCGGCAGATTGGATACAGTCCTTCAGGACTACTACACTGAGGCTTCGGTGGGCTCTGAGCTCTTAATCCCGAGGACAGTGCCGAAGTCCGGGGACGATCCAATCCTCTGCCTGGTAAACCCCAGTGACAAGTACCATACCATCCGGAAGGGGGAGCTGTTAGCCACTGCATATGAAGTGCAGGAGATTATGGACCCGGTACAGCAGAACTCTTCCTCTGAAAGAAGTTGTAAACAAATGGTAAGGGGGGAAGCAAGCTGCAGAATGGTACGTGTGGGGTTAAGCCACCCCCCAAGGACCAAGTACCGGAGCATCTGCAGAAGTTGGCTAGTGACTCCAACACACACCTGCCAAGAATCAGAAGGTGGAGTTGACCAAGCTCCTATGTGATTATCAGGATGTGTTTGCTGCAGATGAATTTGATTTAGGGAATTTCACTGGTATCGAGCACTCAATCAACACTGGTGACGCCAAGCCCATAAAGCAGAGAATGCACCGTACACCTGCTGTATTTGCAGGAGAGGAGGAGGCACATTTCCAGAAAATGTTGAAGGCTGGGGTCATTCAGGAGTCAATATCTGAGTGGGCGTCGGCGCCAGTACTCATCCGAAGAAAGACGGATCAGTCCGCTGGTGCATCGATTACCGAGCCCTAAATGATGTCACAGTCAAGGATACTTTCCATTGCCATTGGTTGAAGACTGTCTGGATACTTTGTCGGGGAGCACATGGTTTTCGAAGCTGGATGCCAATAATGCATATGGCAAGTGAGAGTCCCAAAAAGGCTGACAGAAAGAAAACTGCCTTCTTGACCAAGTACGGTCTGTTCGAACATGTTCGGATGGGATTTGGGCTCACCAATGCGCCAGCCACATTCTCACGCGTGATGAACCTGATCCCGAGAGGTCTAACATGGAAGACCGTGCTCGCTTTCCTGGACGACATTTTGGGGTTAGGGGACAGCTTTGAAGATTTATTTGCAGAATTTGAGGGGGGCGTTGCAAAGGTTTCAACAGCATGGTCTTAAGCTCAAGCCAAAGAAGTGCCTTTTCTTCCAGCCAAAGTTGAGTTCCTGGGGCGGATGGTTAGCAAAAACCAAATTGCTATGTCTGACCGGGATATTCAGACTGTGAGGGACTGGCCCGTTCCGAAATCTTCAAAAGATGTGGAGCGGTTTCTTGGCTTCGCTAATTACCATTTCATGCTCGTTCCAGACTTTGCAGCGTTGGCACAGTCTTTCTATAGCCTCACAGGAAAACACAAGTTCTTCTGGGATGAGGAAAAGCAGTATTCCTTTGATACCCTCTGTAGAGTGTTGACCGAACGCCCTGTCCTGGAATTGCCAAACAGCACGGATCCATTTGTATTGGATACGGATGCTAGTGATTTGGCAATCGGGGCGGTTCTGAGTCAGATTCAAGGAGGTGTGGAGCGGGTGATTGCGTACGGCAGTTTCGCCCTCACTCCTGAACAGAGAAGGTACTGCACAACCGGAAAGAACTGTTGAGTATCGTGAGGTTTACAAGGCAGTTAAGTACTACCTATTAGGTAGGACTTTTTACGTCAGGACCGACCACTCAAGTCTTACATGGCTCCTGCGGTTTAAACACCCACAGGGACAGTTGGCCTGATGGATGGAGGAACTTTCCCAGTTCCATATGGTTATCAAACATCGGGCCGGGACAAAGCATCAGAATGCCGATGCGTTGTCCAGAATTCCTGATGCTTTGACCCCTTGTCCATCTTTCGTGGCTGGCATTCGGCCTGAAAGTCTGCCTTGTGGGGGTTGCAAATACTGCAAGAGAGCCGACGAACAGTGGGGGGAGTTCATTCAGGCTGTGGACGAAGCCCAGGGCCTGAGGGAAGGAAGCCTGACAGTTTTGGCTCCAAGGATAAGGGGCCCCAGCCGGACGGACCTACAGTAGCTTCTGTGTGTGTGGGGGGGGGGGGGGGGGGGTCTCTCTAAGGAGTCATGGAAGGGGTGCCATGGGGTTTGCCAGCCATCCCTGGCCATGTACTTTCTCCCACAGGGAGGGGTACCATGGGGTTTGCCAGTCATGATGGCCGTGTGCCTACTTCTGAAGGATGGAATGCGCATGACAGTGGGCAAAATTCCTTGCACATTCCGAATGTCTTGCTTTCCCATGCGCCAACAAGCATGACAGTTGCCCAATCTCGTGCGGTCCCAACCGGGGCAGCGCATGCCAGTGTCGGGTGCAAACGGGGGGTGCACCTGAAGGGCGTTCAGGCTCTGTGTCTGCCAGTTTTCTGGGATGTCGGACATCCCTGCCAGTTTTTTTGGTGCGGAGTGTGCCTGCCAGTTCTCTGGTCCACCCGCAGGGTGAACCTGACAGTTTTTCTGGCCCGAAAGGGGCCTGACAGTTTTCTGGCACACTCGAAGGTTGCACCTGCCAGTTTTCTGACACATCCTGAGCGCTGAAGTACTTTGTCTGGCCGGCCAATCGTTGGTTTCACCTTGGGTGGAAACACCCAGGTGTCTCAAGGTTACAACGAGCGGTTGACCAGCACGAGTACATAAAGTCACTGTCCTCGGGACAGCCAGAGTACCTCACTGCCTGAAAAAGCAGTGCAGGAAAGTCTTGCCGGTCTGAAAGACTTTGAGACTGGCAGCACTGATGGTGTAAGCTTTGAGATAGAGACTCGGGATGGACAGGTGCAGCTGAGGACCTGTAATGTGCGTCTTGCACAAGAGGTTACCTCAGAAATCCCCTGCCGACCTGCCTTTCTGTCATCTCACTGTCAGGAGTAGACGATCTGAATAAAGATGAAGAAAAGAAACCAAACTTTGGAACAAAAGATCAGGACTACATTACAAGCAGGCTGCATGGGCTGTTTATTTTTGTTTGTCAAGATGTTTGTACCACTGACATCAACACAAAACCACGAAGCATGAAAGTGCCACATCTCTGTCTTGACTTAATGCTCACTTTCAAATTTTGATCAAACACAGAAGTCAATGTGGCACGAGCAAGACCATGCAACTGTTGTGTTTTACGACAAGAACAACAACAACAAGAACAACAACAACAAGAATAACAACAAAACACCACCACCAACAACAGACCCCAGAAAGTTTCGATCCAATCTTGACAGTCAAAACAAAGAGAGCTATCTTTCCTAGCTCCAAATGGCGGTTTCTGCGAAACATGTTTCGGTGTGGGCTTGCGAAGAGACGGAACTGCTCCCTCTTTGTCGCCTGTCATAGCCGAACATGTCAATCAGTTCATTCACCTTCACAAGCTGTGGTCATGTTCGTGCTGCTGTTACGGAGAGCCATGGCTGGACATGATGGAGGCGAGGACAGTAAACTACCCTACAGCATCGTAGATGGAAAAACAAAATGAAATTCACCATCTCGCTCTCGCTCTCGCTCTCTCTCTCTTCTCTCTCTCTCTCTCCCGTTCAAATGCATAGTGTTTGATTTGTCCATGAAAAATGTGATGCTAACCATGAGCAATCATTGAATTTCTCGAAGTGTGTTTACTGAAACCAGTTGGTAGTGCAGATGTCCGCACGCTTAATCACTGTTGTGTTGATGTTTGATGGTTCTGTTTGATGCACGCAGGAGGTGCATAAAAAATGACTCGGAGAATAACTGTAACAATTGGGGGGGGGGGGGGGGGGGGGAGTTTACATTCTTGTTTTCTAATGAAACGAAGGTGTTTTGAAATATTGATAAATGAAAAGTATTACTTTCCTGTAAAGAATTTTGGATTTTTTTCTTTCTGAAGTGAGGAGGGCGGGGAGGGGGGGGGGGGGGGGGGTATAGGTCGATAAAGTCAAATTCCAGACACAGAAAACCCTTAAACAAAAAAAACAAAAAAAAAGCGTTAAAAAAGTTGGAGAACAACCTAAAGCAAAAAAACAACCAAACAAACAAAAAAATTTTTAAAAAAAAAAAGCATAGGGAGCAGTAGAGAGCCAAATTTGTATTTTCAGGTGACGATACAAGGGCTGGGGTTGTTTTAAAGACTTTTTCCTAATACGTCTCTAAAAAGGGGGGGAAAAAGTGGATTCAAATTTTTTTAAACGAAATCGCGCCGGAAATCGGGCGTTGAGTGTGTGGTGTGTGGGGGTGTGTAATGATTTTCTTGCTTTTGCCCTATCCGGTGTATTCGTAAAAGGTAATAACTGCACGGACAGTTTTTTAAAAAAATTTTCAATTTTCCCGGTGATGAAGAACTGGTTTTCATGTGTAACCTATGATTTACGTTTTTTTAAAAATATGCGCTCCCAAACGTGCTCACCATCAAAATTTGTTTTTTCATTTCTCCCTTTGTTCTTGCTTGTGCTTTTTGGGAGGTAAGGCAATGGAGCAAGCTTGGAACATCCTTTTGGGGGGGTTCTCTTCTTTTTTCTCTGTGCTCTGGGATGGTATCTTGCTAACGTTTGGTTTTTAACAGCATTTGGTTTGGAGTAACAGGCGTGTAATTTTTTAAAAGGGAAAACAAAACTTACCCACTTGTTTTATTCATGTCTACTTTCTTTGCCACTATTTCAGATTTCCCCTTTTAGAACAAACCCCTTGGTTGCCTTGTTTTTTGTTTGTCTTGTTTCTTTTGAGTGTTCAAGATCAAAAAGGCCCCGGGAGTCTTCAGTGTTTTTGATCGTATTTTTTCATTTTCCCCCTTGTTGCTGTACACATGTTTTGGCAAGGAGTATCGGGGGGCTTGGAACATCTATTCTTTTTGGGGGAGCCTTGTTTGATTCCTGCTCGTGAAAAGTTTGTGGTGGGATTTGGGGCCCCCCTATTGCGCGGCCCCTATTGCGGGGGCCCGCTATTCCGGAGGCCCCTATTTGGGGGCTAACCCTAACCCAACCCCCCTAACTGTCGCGCAATGCGGGCCCGGGCAAAAGCGGGGGGCCCCCCCCAATCGCGCAATAGCGGGCCCCGCAATGCGCAAACGCGAATAGCGGGTGACGCCCGGGGATTTGGTGTCGACACGGCATTGGTTTAAAGTTAAAGGCGTGTCACTGATATCGTGGGGGCAACGGTTACACATTTGTCTTTTCATTTTAGTTCCATGTCTCATTTGACATTTCGTCAACCATCAAACCGAGGTTACCTGTGTTTGCTTACGTGGTTATTCCATTTATCTAAAAAGGCTGTGCGAGTCTCAAATTTTTGTGTGGTGTGTGGTGGGGGGGGGGGGGGGGGGGTTCTCCCGTTATTGTTGCTTTGTAATGAGAGGGTATTAGGCAAACTTGGAAATCCGATTTTTTTTGGAGGCACCCGTTTTTTTGTGCGCCTGTGGTGATTTTGCGGGGACTTTTTGTGTTTAAGCAACTTTCTTTGGGTATGGGTGTAACTATTTCGACGGGGGGCGGAGTTACCCCACTTCTTTAGTATCTATTTTTTTTTGTGCGCTCTGCCCTATTTAAGATTTCCTTTATACGTGAACCCCAGGTACCCGTGTTTTTTCGGTTTCTGTTCGGGTTTAAATTTCAAAGTGAACAAAAAGGGTACGCCAAAATCTTTTTTGATTTTACTTTGTGTTTGCTTATTTCTGCGTTGTTGTTGCATGGGAAAATAT
>CM031624.1:5220191-5232001 GCA_018398815.1 Conus ventricosus | reverse complement strand
AATTTTGCTGGTATGATTTACCTTCTAGGATTAGGATGTCCGAGTCCACAGGCATAGTTGCATTCAGATCACATTCCTTATTATGTTGGCTGGCTGGTCATTTGAGCTGCAAGAGAATGATATCAGTGTCAGAAAACCCTCACTGTCATTGGGAGGTAGTGAGTAGTTCATGGCAATTTCTAATCCTGTGATCACATAACATCCCCAGGAAATATTTTATCATGTGGCCAGTGTCCTGTATATACATGAACATTTTGTTTGCTATTAAACCATTTCATACAGTTTGAAAATGTTCACAGAGGGAATGTATCCACTCAAAATGAATGCATCACAAGATATACTGTATTACATGTCATAACAGCCATCAGATTGTTGTACAGTAATCCATGTCATAATAGCCATCAGATTGTTGTACAATAATCTGTCATCATCTAATTGTTGTACTAGAATCTACATGTATATTGTATATTTTGTGGTGCAAGCTTTCTGAAAGAGAAACATGATTAGCTTTTCAATCTTTTTCTCAAACAACAGGAAAGCTAAAGTTACAAATGTTTGTACATTTCTAGTGCCCCAAAATCGATTCACATAAGCTCAAGGTTTATAATCGGAGTTGAAAACAGACTACCTAACACGTTTAACAACTTATGCAGACAGTACACATTAAGTGTGGATCCAGCATAGAAATGTTCAGTTTATCAAAACATGACAACTTAATGCACTGTTGAGTATTTTGTGATATCAGCGATCACTTACTAAAAAGGAATTTTCTGTGAATCACAATTATATGTAAACATTACATTACATGTCTTGGTGTGATTTCAGGTTAGATGAGCTTAATGTAGAAGAAAGCTGCATTTGGAGTTTGTTTCATTTGAGAGATATATAATTACATGCAATGTATGCAAAACAACTAAAGAAATTAAATATACATCTCATTAGCCAACGGCTAATTTATACTTCACTATCAGCAATACTTTACACTCACACACACTACACACAGAGCACACACACAACCCACACACACACACACACACACACACACACACACAACCACACACACACCCCACACACACACACACACACACCACACATTCATGCATGTGAGACAAACAAAGAAACTTGGGTTGGGTATATCAGGAATCTAGAATTGAAATTACCAAGCTCACTGCAAGTGCTGGCTGGTAGATGCTGCTGTCGGAATGTGTCATGACCACCACCTGAAAAAGGTATATTTCATATTTATCAAATACATTACAAGTCAAGCAAAGGTACAAAATATTCATCATCTACAAACATCCCTAATTAGTTGCTTGAGTGAGTAAGTATTTTTTCAAATTATAGAAGTTACAATATTCTACAAATTTCTCACACATATTTATTTTCTGTTGGTCAGGTAGAAAACAGCTCAGGGACTGTGGGAGGTTTTTATTTAAGTATCATCATCATTGTTATAGTGTTATAATATTAAAATAACAGTACTTTCCAACATTAGAAATTGCTTTACAATGACTGAAAGTACAATAATGAGCGAACTCAAAATGCTATCCTGTTCCAAGTCTACCTAGAACAGTTCCTTATGTACATACCTACAAATTCATCACACTTGTTAAAGACGCGCGCGCCACACACACACACACACACACACACACACACACACACACACACACACACACACACACACACACACATGCACACACACACACACACACAAGCACGCACGCGCACACACACACACACACACACACACACACACACACACACACACACAAACACCACACACACACACATCCCTTTCAAGACAACCAATTGCAAAAAAAAAACAAAAAAAAAAAACATTTACATTTACTCACTGCATGACACTTAAACACACATTAACTCGGTCACCTCCCCCCCCCACCCCCCCCCCCCCCCCCACTCCCACAGACATACACTTCCACACTCATGCATTACACTTGCTAAGTGCCCTTTCAATATTGCTTGGGAATAACTCCAAACCACATACATGATACATTTGCACTTGCACATTGGGCTATGCATGATAACGCACACGCACATCTACACATTTGGATGTTTGTACGTGCATGCATACAACACGCGCTCTTTCTCCCTCACCACAGTGGCACACACACAGTAACATGCACATGTAATACAGTGATACACACAGCTTTTACTGCAGGATTTTCAAGTATTCTCATCATGTTTGACTCACCTCTGATACTTGGATCAGGTCACTGTCACCACCAACAATCATGTCGATCAGCTCGTCTGTGGGTTGAAGTGTTTTCCCTACACTCAGAGAAGTTCGTTTATATACCTAGCACTTCTGCACTCGCACACACGCACTCTACCTTACCTGGTCAGTCCAGACTCTGGCTTGGGGGCTTCGTCAGGATTCTTTCCAAGCCCTTCACTAGCATGAACTGTAAGAAAGGTGGGCACCACAGTCTGCGACGACTCTGCCCAAGCTTCCAAGCCGAGCTTGCAGTTTCTCAGAGGGTAAAGAGGGTTTCGGTTTTCTGTCGGGGTTTCCCCCTCCGGGCCCGCAGTGGTCTGTCAAAAACCGCCCTAGGTTGTGTCCTTTTACGGCTGTACTGTGCAGTGTAGGGAAAAACTGTTCGGGTTTAATGGAGGCCTCAATGGTCTGTCACTGGGTGAAACGGAGCCGCGAAGCCCTTTCCCTAATATAAGTTAGGTTAGGGTCCCCCCCCCTTCAAGCTGAGTGTCGAATCCCAAAAAAACAACAATTTAGAGGACGACCTTGGTCTATGTCGTACTCTCGGGTTCGCGGTTGTTTTACGGTGCGTGAACACTTCTGCGAGGTCACCCCGCTGAGTCGTACGTGCGCAGAAACCCGGGCTCATAACCCCCCCCGCTTTATGATGAAGCTTTTTTTTCAGGGTTGCGTGAGGAAGGGGGCCTTCCCCTCGTTGAGCCATGTTGTAGTGTCGATTTGCAGGCCCTTTTAGAGGGGGCTTCCTTTTTGCACCCGGAAGTGCGGAAAGACTGTGTCCCAACGGCCATGGAATGATATACCCGTCTGCGATCCCCGGTTTTAAGGATTTCACCCACTTCGGGGTCAAAGTCCCAAAGGGTTCACTGCTTGGGCGGTCCCGGCCCCTCCGCTTTTTTGTGTTTCCTGGTTTTTTTGTGGGTCTATTGACCCCAGAAGCAGCAGCCCTTTTAATGAAAGGACGGTTGGTCAGCCGGGCCCTTGGAAGCTACCCTGAACCGCCCCCCGATTATACTGGAAAAGGGATTTTTCCCCTGCCCTTGGGGGCACGCCCCCAGGGTGGCGAAGCCACTGCATTCGGGGAAACCCGGAGCAACCTCAGCCCCAGGGACGGGGCAAACCCAAATCCTGGCCCTGCACATGCCCTGAAACCCCCTCAGATCCCATCCAGTCTTTCCAGGCCCCCTAACAGAAAGAAAAGGCTGGGGTTTCCCATGTCCATGGTGCTGGGTACTCCCCCCCAGAGCCTGCCTCTCCGGGTTACTACAAACACAACAGTGCCTTAGTGAATGAGACCCGGCCGATCAGTGATTTTTTTGGAAAATGGTTTCCCCCACATGTGGCAAAAACCTTTCTGGCCCCCTTTGGGATTTGGTAAAGATGTATTCCCCAAGGGGGGCGTGCCCCCCTGCTGATAAAGTCTCCCAGCTTTTTTTCCCCAATGGCCCCGAAACCATGCTATTCCCTGCTAAAGTCCCTGTGCCCGGACCCTGCAAAAAAACCCTTTTTAAAGATGGAAATTTCTCAATATCCCGGAGATGGCGAATGAAGGCTGGCTTTCGGATACTTTTTACCCTTTCCCCAAAACCCGGAATAAAAACATTTCTTGCCCTTTTTGGGGGTTTCCTGGCATGGGAACCGGCCCCTTTGCTTTTGATCGGGGGCGATGTAAGACATGTGTTTGGGGAGAAGTTTGGCATCCTGGTTTCAGCGTAGGTTTCGAGTTGTGCATCTTTCCCTTTTGGGGGCCTTTGTCAGGGACCCCTGTCCTTTCATGGGCTGTGTTGGGATCTCCTGTGTGGTAGACCCCAATACCTATGTCTGCCTAACCTTGGCTAAATTTTCCGGGGGTTTGGCCCTTTGTTTGCCAGCGTACTGAGCCCTTACCTGGACCCTGATTTTCCCCCTCATGGTATTTCATCTTAGAACCACCCCTGCCGAAATTGAATACCTGCGATGGTTCCCCTTCGATTTTGCATGGTGTGCTTAGTCAGAGGTGGTTCGGCTTTCAGGGTGAAGATGGCATTGTGGCGGATTTTTCCCCCGTGCCCCGGTTGGGCCCGTACCGAAGGTTCCCTTGGAATTCTCCCATTGGAGAGGTTTTCCCGCATTGACAGAGCGTAAAGGGAACGGGGCGACTTGATGAAGAGATGGTGTCGTTTTTTTTCCCCTTTTTTGTAGAGGTTTGAAGCCATTCGGGTACCCCCTGCATTTTTTTCGGGCCCAACCTGTTTCAGAAAAAGACTTGTGTTGGAATGGATTGCGGTTTTTGTTTCATTTCTTGGTTTAAAAAGTGCAGTGGTGGTGTTTCCCACAACGCTTAAAGCGTCCGTTTGTTTGGAAAAAAACCAGAACTGACTTGGTCCTCCTGAACTTTTTTGGTCCCTATCTGACAGGGGACGTGTGGTCATTTTGCCTTATGGCGGTTTTTCCCATGGTTTGGGTTCCCCAGATAGGCTATTTACCGCCCCCTTTCCCTGATCCCGTCAAAATTTGTGCGCCTCCCCCTGTTTATAATTTCTGGCAGGTCTTGAAAGGGTGAAAAGGGAAACCGGTGACCGGTTGCCCCTCCTCATAGGATCCCCCGGGGTTTTTGGGGCTTGCGGAACTTTAGTTTGGGTGTTTCAGTCGCTCTTGGCCGAAGGTGCTTCCAAATTTATCTCTCTGGTGATATGAGCACTGATGTATCTTGGGGGGCAAAGGTGAAGAAGCTTGGGCTTTTTCCCTTCGAAATCCCAGGTAATCCCGATCTCCATTTCTGACCAGTTGAGGGGTTTTTCTATAGGTCAAACCTGTACTTTAATGAAGCGTTTGTGTTCCGTTCTGTAAATTTTTGGGTAATTTCCGGGGGGCCCCCCTCGGTCCGAATGGGAGTCCTAAAGGGGGTTTTTCTGGCTTTTTAGGTGTCAGAATACAATTCGATCATCTCAGTGCATGTGATGGTCTCCAGTAAACCCTGTTTTGTGTGCCCAGACCTTTGGTGCTGCCCAAGTTTTTTCGGGGAGGGGACAGCTCGACGGGGCCCGTGTTCTCCCCTTTCCTCCCGCCCTTACGGGGGCCCCTCCCCATCTCTTGTTTGTATGATCCCAGCAAAATTCGCGCCCGTGGTCAGTCGGTGTGGCGACCCAGACCCCACTGAGATGGGGGGAAAGTGCCTGGAACTTTAGGGCTAAAGTCCCCACCATTGGGGCTGTCGGGGGTCCCCGTGATCTTTTTTCAGGATTCGTTGCCTCAGATTGGTTTTGTTCCAGCCAGGCTTTACCCAATTTTGTGGCAAGCTGCCCTAAAAGGCCGACCTTGACGAAGACAGAGACCCCCGCGACCCTCGTGTCCCGACCGAGTAACCCAAATCTAAAAAATCGCTCCTTTGGTGTTTTTCCCCCCTTTTGGAGGAATGGGGTGCATTTTTTAGCAGACCCCGGGAGCCCACTTTCCAACCAAACCCGGGGTTTTCCCCAAAATTTAGTGGAGGTCGGAACTGGGGGAGCTCGGGGGCGGGAATGGTTCACTGGGGTTTGCCTAGACTTGTGCTTTGCTTGGCCCTGAGTGAAAGAGGACCCGAAATCATCCAGGTGCTGCTCCCTGTGGGTAAGGGAGACTCTTTTTTTTCTTCCCCCCAAGCGGCGGCCTTTTGGGGCTTATTAAATTTTCCCTGGCCCCCCGCTGCATTCCGAAATCAATCATTCAAGAGGGGCGTATGGGTTTGCCCCAGGAATGGACGTCATCATGGATAACTCAATTTCCCCCCCTTTCCCCGAAAACACAAGCTGCATGCTCAATCAGAGGCTGTGTTAATTTTAGCCCTATGGGGTTTCTGAAAAATCTTTCCCCTTTCACTAAGGAGAAGGAAATACTGTGTGGAGTACAATTTGTCCTGGTTGGTACAACACAACCCACCCCCGTTTAAATTCTGTTGTTGTTAACTTACAGTGGGTTTTTTTACTAACTAAAAATGTAAGCCTAAACCACTTCGGGCACCAAAGAAGTGTTTTCCCCACACTAAAAGGAAATTCGTTTATATACTGCACTTCTGCACTCGCACCCGCACCCACCTTACTGGTGTCCGACTCTGGCTTTGGGGCTTCGTAGGATTTTTCCAAGCCCCCACTAGCTGAAAATGTCAAGTAAGGTCGGTCACCACAGTCTGCGGCACTTTTCCCGCTTCCAAACCGAGCTTGCAGTTTCCTAGAGGGTCAACAGTGGTACAGTCTTTCTGTCAGTGTCACTGGGCCCCGCGTGGGCTGTCAGAACCGTCCCCAGCGTTGGTCCGTCTAGGCGTCTGTCGCAGGTAGGGCAAAATGTTCCTGGTAACTGGAGGCCTCGCACTGGTTGTCATGTGTAACGGTCGCACGCGAAATCCTTTACTAACTATAAGTTAGGCTTGCGGGGCCGTCCCCTTAAGCCTGGGTCGACTCCCAAAATAACAAAAGTTTGCAGGACCCCACTTTCCGGCTCTATGTCGTACTTCCGGGTTGTCGGCTTTTTTCCGAGTGTCATGAACATTTTACGGAGGTGCACTTCCCCCTGAGCTCGCCCCGTGCCAAAAAGTGCTCCTACAGGGTTTGAAAGGGATGCCCCCCTGCCGTTTTATACGGTGCCCTTCCCCTTCCGATGGTCTCTCTTTGATTTTTCCTTTTTCAGGTTACTTTGTCTTCGACATCGTTGTTTTCTTCGGAAGCAGGAAAAAGGTAGATGCGCATGCGCTGGAGCGAGATTAGGGAATCCCGTAGTCTAAAATGTCGGGGGGGTAAATAATCGCGGCACCCGCGGGGTTGAAGGCAAAGCATTTAACCAGCGGGGGCCGTTTAAAAGTGGTTTTGTACCCCCCGGGGGGTAAACTAACCGGGGCAACAGCGGGTTTTCCATGAATTAAGCCCCCCTCACAGCCCCGCCCGGTCGGCCCCCCGCAGCCCCGGGGGTAACGAAAAGTGTTAACTCCCGAAAGGTCCCGGGGGTTTAAAAAGTTATTTGTAAATTTTAACTCCTGGGATTAAACTAGAATATAAAAAAAAAATAATCCCCCTTTTGTTGGTTTGCCTACAGGGGAGTTATTCTGACATACCCCCTGGGCTTTATTTGGAAACCCGCTGTTGACCCCCGGTTATTTTTCCTCCCGGGGGGTACGGAACGGGGGGTTAAAGGACCCCCTGGTCAGAATGATTCCATTCGTGAGCCGCGGTCTGTCGTCGGTTTTTTAAAGGCCGATATTTTTAGACTGTGGGGTTCCGTAAACTCGCTCTCAGCGCTGCGTTTTGTACCCATTTCCTGCATTTCCCAAGTAAAAAACATTTTCGAAGACTGAGAGTAAGTCCGTGAAAAATGGACAAATCTAAAGAGAGACCATCGGAATGGAACGGCAGGCCGTATGAAACGGGCAGTGGGGCAGTGCCTTCTAAACCCACAGACGAGCTGATCGACATGATTGTTGGGGGTGACATTGACCTGATCCAAGGTATCAGAGTGGAGTAAAACATGATGAGAATACTTGAAAAGCTGCAGTAAAAGCTGCGTGTATCACTGTATTACATGTGCATGTTACTGTGTGTGTGCCACTGTGTGTGAGGGAGAAAGAGCGTGTGTTGTGTGCATGCACGTACAAACATCCAAATGTGTAGATGTGCGTGTGCGTTATCATGCTTCGCCAATGTGCAAGTGCATATATCATGTATGTGGTTTAGAGTTATTCCAAGCAATATTGTAAGGCACTTAGCAAGTTAATGCATGAGTGTGGAAGTGTATGTCTGTGGGGGTGGGGAGGGGGGGTAGGTGACCGAGTTAATGTGTGTTTAAGTGTAATGCAGTGAGTCATGTAAATGGAATTGGTTGTTTTTTTTTGTTTTTTTTTGCAATTGGTTGTTTTGAAAGAGATGTGTGTGTGGTGTGTGTGTGTGTTGTGTGTGTGTTGTGTGTGTGTGTGTGTGTGTGTGTGTGTGTGTGTGTGTGCGTGCGTGCGTGTCTTTAACAAGTGTGATGAATTTGTAGGTATGTACATAAGGAACTGTTCTAGGTAGACTTGGAACAGGATAGCATTTTGAGTTCGCTCATATTGTACTTTCAGTCATTGTAAAGCAATTTCTTATGTTGGAAAGTACTGTTATTTTAATATTATGATAACACTATGTCAATGATGATGATACATAAATAAAAACCTCCCACAGTCCCTGAGCTGTTTTCTACCTGACCAACAGAAAATAAATATGTGTGAGAAATTTGTAGAATATTGTAACTTACCATAATTTGAAAAAAAAATACTTATTCACTCAGCAACTAATTAGATGTTTGTAGATGATGAATATTATGTACCTTTGCTTGACTTGTAATGTATTTGATCAATATGAAATATACCTTTTTCAGGTGGTGGTCATGACACATTCGGACAGCAGCATCTACCAGCCAGCATTTGCAGTGAGCTTGGTAATTTTCAATTCTAGATTCCTGATATACCCAACCCAAGTTTCTTTGTTTGTCTCGCATGCATGAATGTGTGTGTGTGTGTGTGTGTGTGTGTGTGTGTGTGTGTGTGTGTGTGTGTGTGTGTGTGTGTGTGGTGTGTGTGTGTGTAGTGTGTGTGAGTGTATAGTATTGCTGATAGTGAAGTATAAATTAGCTGTTGGCTAATGAGATGTATAATTTAATTTCTTTAGTTGTTTTGCATACATTGCATGTAATTATATATCTCTCAAATGAAACAAACTCCAAATGCAGCTTTCTTCTACATTAAGCTCATCTAACCTGAAGATCACACTGAGACATGTAATGTAATGTTTACATATAATTGTGATTCACAGAAAATTTCTTTTTAGTAAGTGATCGCTGATGTTACAAAATACTCAACAGATGCATTAAGTGTCATGTTTTGATAAACTGAACATTTCTATGCTGGATCCACACTTAATGTGTACTGTCTGCATAAGTTGTTAAACGTGTTAGGTAATCTGTTTTCAGCTCCGATTATAAACCTTGAGCTTGTGTACTGTCTGCATAAGTTGTTAAAACGTGTTAGGTAGTCTGTTTTCAGCTCCGTTTTAAACCTTGAGCGTGTTTACTGTCTGCATAAGTTGTTAAACGTGTTAGGTAGTCTTGTTTTCAACTCCGATTATAAACCTTGAGCTTATGTGAATCGATTTTTGGGGCACTAGAAATGTACAAACATTTGTAACTTTAGCTTTCCTGTTGTTTGAGAAAAAGATTGAAAAGCTAATCATGTTTCTTCTTCAGAAAGCTTGCACCACAAAATATACAATATACATGTAGTTTCTAGTACAACAATTAGATGATGACAGATTATTGTACAACAATCTGATGGCTATTATGACATGGATTACTGTACAACAATCTGATGGCTGTTATGACATGTAATACAGTATATCTTGTGATGCATTCATTTTGAGTGGATACATTCCCTCTGTGAACATTTTCAAACTGCTGAAATGGTTTAATAGCAAACAAAATGTTCATGTATATACAGGACACTGGCCACATGGATAAAATATTTTCTGGGGATGTTACGTGATCACAGGATTAGAAATTGCCATGAACTACTCACTACCTCCCAATGACAGTGAGGTTTTTCTGACACTGATATTCTCTTGCAGCTCAAATGAACAGCCGCCCAACATAATAAGGAATGTGATCTGAATGCAACTATGCCTCTGGACTCAGACATCCTAATCATAGAAGGTAAATCATATCACAAAATTAAGAAAATATTCTGAAGATGAAAAGAAAAATGTGTCTGAACAAAGGGAATTTTCTCTCTCTCTCTCTCTCTCCTCTCTCTCTCTCTCTCTCTCTCTCTCTCTCTCTCCTCTCTCACTCTCTCTCTCTCTCTCTCTCTCTCACACACACACACACACACACACACACACACACACACACACACACACACACACACACCAAGACCAAAACCAAAAAAGGTGCAAACATTGAAGCCACATAACACATAACAGATAATGGCAATATTTCAGTTTATTTTTAACCTTTCTCAAACCACACTTGGCCAGTTGACAGACAAAGAAAAAGGCAGTCTCAGCCTAACATCTAAAAACGGATGCACAACATGTCCAAGGTCAAATGAGAACTTTCACCTTGACACTGAAAATATGATTCTGCAGCATGGAGGTCTTTTTCCAAAATTGGTCAAGTATGATCCATGTGATTAAATAGCATTTGCTACCTAACAGCAAAAACTAAGCACTGTGTACTTATGCAAGTCTTGTTGTCTTTATGCATATTTTTGTTTGTTTGGTATTTCAGATAGTGTTGTCATATAAACATATTTGAAATCAGTCTCAGCAATATATTTTATCTAATGAAATTGAAACAAAAATCATAGTGAAATTGACAAAAATGTAATGTTTTCTGAAAAAATGGTAGTGAAATTGAAAAAAAATCATAGAGACATTGAAGCAAGCAAAGGTGGCAAGATTATGGTTAACAAAAAAATCTGGGAACTGAAGAGTCAACCACCTCCACAGGAACTGATTAGTTTTCATTCCCTCCCTTCCTCTCCTTGCCCACAATAACATTGAAGCTGTTTCTAGATTACCTCTCTCTCTCTTTCTGTTTTTGATATTGACTGAAAAGGTAAAACTTTCTCTCTGTGTATGTGTGATTGTGCTGAGGGGAAGAGTCCACTTATTGTGTGCATATGTTACTGTATTCATGTGTGTGTGTGTGTGTGTGGTGTGTGTGTGTGTGTGTGTGTGTGTGTGTGTGTGTGTGTGTGTGAAAATTTGTTCTTGGTTTTGTTTCAATTTTTGTATGGTCAAAACACTGCTATTACTGAAGACATGTTAAATGGTGGGGCCTAAGAGGGTAGCCACTTTGAAAGTCAACATGAAATGAAGGTTGTTCATGCCATGTATTTTTGATAGGTGTGTTAACAATGTCTTAAAATTTATCAGTTAGTGTAAAACAATGTTGTTTTGCTCATGACTGTTTTTTGTGAGGTTAAGATATAGGCCAATTATTGCAGCGAGTAGTGCATGCATGCAAGTGTCCTTTTTTTCCTCAGCATTTTTTTCTTCATTCATTTTGCAATGTTGATGCCAAAATTGTATTTGTTTTTGGTGTATATATATATATCACATATAGTTGAACACCATTTGTCTAATAAACATTCAACTGAGAACATGTTTGTGTGTATTTCATGTATTTTCACTGAAACATTCTCTTTGTCTTCTGTTGTTTACTGTACTCAAAGCAATGTTCAGGTTTTACATTCATGACAACATGAACTTATCTAGTTTACAGATAACTTACACTCTACATTACATTAATTGACCACCTTGTTCATAAATATATTGTAGAATCCAACATGGACACAACATAATAATTACCAACAATAATACCAATTGAACGGATGCAGTTGACTGGCTGACATGAAGCAGTTCTCCAACTGCGTCTTCAAATGTGCCAGTAGGCTAACACAGATCTAAACGAATGGCTAAGCATACTTGCTGTTCCTGGCAACAGTGCTCCCTTCGATTCAGGTGTTCAGTTTCCTCGTTTATTGCGTCTGTGAGACTCAAAATGTGCTCACGACGAATCTGAACTTAGTGAACAGTTCCGCGTC
>CM031624.1:5212691-5215191 GCA_018398815.1 Conus ventricosus | reverse complement strand
TCGTTCATATGGCCATCAAGGTATATATCAGGTGGTTCCAAGCAGACAGATTAAAATGAAAGAAATTGGACTATTTAGTGGGGGAGGGGGGGGGAACTACCTGACGCAAAGATAGGGTCACGGGTGAGTGCGGAGGCCTGAAATGTGACGTCAGCTATGGGGAAGGTAATGCATTTGAAGATTGTGTATGATGTCACCGGTGGAGAAACAAAGAACAACATAACAACAAGAACAACAACAACAACAAAAATAAACAAAAAAAAACATTGAAATGCTGGGGCGGTCGGAGGGGGGGGGTGGGGGTGGGGGGTTGATCAGTTACCAGTTTGATCTTAAATGCGGGCTCAACCTTATGCTTGGCCTCACAACATTAACATGGATTATACGAGTGACTTTGTAAAGTGACTTTGAGCAAAATTCTTATTGTGGCGTGTAGCCAGCTCAGAATTGATTTGACTGATCCCGAAGTCAGTGTTAAACACTCTAACTGTAGTTGTCATAAAAAATAAATAAATAAAATAAATAAGAGGGGACAAACAAGTATTATTCTGGACTATGTAAGTAATGTTAATTTCATCTTGCTACTTTTATATAGTACTTTATAACCAATTGTCTTTGGCCGTTTTCTCATGTAATTGAATTATAACTGAATCGGGAAGTAGATCGGAAAGTGGTCTCTGTTATCAATCCCTTAACGCTTCCTTACAGAGTATCTTAAGTCTGTTTCTCTCTATTCATCTCTTACAGTCTTGCTGTGTTTCGGTATTGTTCAGTTTTCTTATGCATATCGTTGTGTCTACCCATACCCCCTACCCCCCCCCCACACACACACACACACACGCACACACACACGCGCGCGCACACGCCACACACACACACACACACACACACACACACACACACACACACACACACACACACACACACACACACACACACACGCATGCACGCACGCGCGCGCGCGTACCGGATCCCCGCTTAAAATCGAGATCTTTCCCCGCATATCTGACTGTAATATTCTTTTCCGCCATCGCAAGAAGCAGTATAAACATTCAACGATAGATCTGCAAAGGTGCGTAATTATAGGAACTTTAGAAGATGGGAGAAGAAGGGTTAAAAAAAAAAACACGAAGTTCAAGTGCCAGTAAGTGGATTATTACAGAAAATGATAGAAAGAAGATTTCATCCAAATGGGAGATGATGGGCGAAAGGTATAGCGCTGTTTTCAGACAGAGAACTATGCGCTATATTCCTACAACGTTGCCAGCATCATAGGTAGGATTGCGCAACATGTGTAGCGTAATCTGGTATGTAAATGAATTCTTTACAACTTGAAGAAAAAAGAAAAAAAAAAAAGAAAAAAAAAACACCCTATAGATCAGGGGAGACTACTCAACATTATGTTGTGTATGGCTCTTAGTATTTCCTCCCTTGTTCCTACCGCGTTCTGTTTAACTGCAGTGGCACGCGGATACTGTGCATAGAGGCGAGATCGGTGTAAGTGCCTGCCGCTTGGGAAGTGTTCACCAATGGTTAGCCAAACAAGCAGACGAACTCCGGCAATACGACACCTAGGCTCATACAGGGACTTGTAGATGGCTAAGGTGCGATTCGTTTCCCACAAACAATCAAAGGCGCACGCAGTCACACACACACACACACACACACACACACACACACACACACACACACACACACACACACACACACACACACACACACACATACACACACACATGCACATGCGCGCATGCGCGCACACAGACACAGACACACACATACACACGTGCGCACATACACGCACAAACACAAACACGCACGCGCATACTCACATGCATACGCCCAGATACAAACGCACACACCCATACACACACAATGTGTACACATACATGTGCACATACGTAAGCGCAGGAGCATGCAAACACAAGCCCACCTTCTTGATGAAACAGAGAGAGAGAGAGAGAGAGAGAGAGAGAGAGAGAGGGGAGAGAGAGAGAGAGAGAGAGAGAGAGAGAGAGAGATGTTATTCATAAAGACCAAAGCCCCTTAGAAAGGAGATATCAACAGAATAACGTTACACGACACATTTCCAGTAGATGATGAAAACATTTTACGCTAACACAGAGTTTCGTCGTTTAAAGCCTCTGTACAAATAGGCAGCAAGCTGTTTCACTATTTTGTCATTTGTCGATGCCACCAGCAAGTTTAAGTTGAATAAGGAAGGATGCCTAAATGGAAGGATATACTGCAGTCTAAGATCACTTAATGCTGGACATGAAAGAAGAAGAAGAACAAACAACAACAACAAAATCATTTTCCTGCGATTGATGACATCATGGACATCAACTCTAACACAATAGCCGTTGACAAATACGTTGGGATGCAATGCTTAGGATTTAACATTATGTAAATAGTAAATCTGCTGCTGTCATCAACATACGAGTTACACCTCTGCCAACTGCACTCAATCAGTCTTTGTCGAAATGCATGAACAAAGCCA
>CM031624.1:5187691-5207691 GCA_018398815.1 Conus ventricosus | reverse complement strand
ATCGACCATATACCACACCCCTCCTCGACCCTCCTCACCTTCAGAAAGAAAAAAATCCAAAATTCTTTACAGGAAAGTAATACTTTTCATTTATCAATATTTCAAAACACCTTCGTTTCATTAGAAAACAAGAATGTAACCCCCCCCCCCCCCCCCGCCCAATTGTTACAGTTATTCTCCGAGTCATGTTTTATGTACCTCCTGCGTGCATCAAACAGAACCGTCAAACATCAACACAACAGTGATTAAGCGTGCGGACATCTATACTACCAACTGGTTTCAGTAAACACACTTCGAGAAATTCAATGATTGCTCATGCTTAGCATCACATTTTTCATGGACAAATCAAACACTATGCATTTGAACGGGACAGAGAGAGAGAGAGAGAGAGAGAGAGAGAGAGAGAGAGAGAGAGAGAGAGAGAGAGAGAGAGAGAGAGAGAGAGAGAGAGAGAGAGAAAGAGAGAGAGAGAGAGAGAGAGAGAGAGAGATGATGATGATGATGATGATGATGATGATAATCTTTATTTTCAAGGGTAACAGATAAGCAAACACATGTTTTTTTTCATCCGGCCCTTGCCCGTTAAAGGACTAAGTATGACTAGCGACGAAAACTTACAAAACTTTTAACAAACACACATATATTCACAACATTAAAAAGTTTATGCATTAACAGTTCAGGCGTAGATGACTTTAAAAGGAAAAAGAAACGATTTAAACAACAAACAAGAATAAAGAAATTGATTACAAAGAAGAAAAGAGTTAGCACACACAGATATGGAATAAGCGATCCTCCTATCGAAGGGAGAGAGAGAGAGAGAGAGAGAGAGAGAGAGAGAGAGAGAGAGAGAGAGAGAGAGAGAGAGAGAGAGAGAGAGAGAGGGAGAGAGAGAGAGAGAATTACATTCCTTTTGTAAAAGATTAACATACAACAAACTGCTAAGAATAATAAACTAGGACAATTACAATGCATCAATAATATCAACATTTGTTCTTTCTTTTACATTTATATGATGTGGTTATAAGGCAAAACGAGAACGAACAATCAATTATCAGTAAGCAGCAATAAATTCCTAGCATCAATAATTATAACATTTATTTTTCATGATGCGTGCGTGTATGTGTGTGTGTGTGTGTGTGTGTGTGTGTGTGTGTGTGTGTGTGTGTGTGTGTGTGTGTGTGTGTGTGTGTGTGTGTAGTGCGTGTGTGTGTGTGTGTGTGTGTGTGTGTGTGTGTGTGTGTGTGTGTGTGTGTGTGTGAGAGAGAGAGAGAGAGAGAGAGAGAGAGAGAGAGAGAGAGAGAGAGACAGAGACAGAGACAGAGAGAGATGCCATTATTATTTACCTTCCCCCATCTTTGTTGTTTTCTTCTTTACCATTCATACACCACCCAAATTTATAATTATTAATTAAGCGACATTTCATCGAAACGCAGCCGTAGTTAACGAAGAGAGAGAGGAGTGTGTGTGTGTGGTGAGAGAGAGAGAGAGAGAGAGAGAGAGAGAGAGAGAGAGAGAGAGAGAGAGAGAGAGAGAGAGAGAGAGAGAGAGAGATGGTGAATTACATTTTCTTTTTCCATCTACGATGCTGTAGGGTAGTTTACTGTCCTCGCCTCCATCATGTCCAGCCATGGCTCTCCGCAACAGCAGCACCAGCATGGCCACAGCTTGTGAAGGTGAATGCACCGATTGACATGTTCGGCTATGACAGGCGACAAAGAGGGAGCAGTTCCGTCTCTTCGCAAGCCCCACACCGAAACATGTTTCGCAGATACTGCCATTTGGAGCTAGGAAAGATAACTCTCTTTGTTTTGACTGTCAAGATTGGACCGAAACTTTCTGGGTTTTGTTGGAGTTGGTGGTGTTCTGTTGTTGTTATTGTTGTTGTTGTTCTTGTCGTAAAAATCAAACCAAACCAAAACAAAACAAGTTTCATGGTCTTGCTTGTGCAACTTTGACTTCCGTGTTTGATCAAAATTTGAAAGGGAGCATTATGTCAAGACAGATACGTGGCTCTTTCACGCTTCGTGGTTTTGTGTTGATGTCAGTGGAACAAACATCTTGACAAAAACAAAAATAAACAGCCCATGCAGCCTGCTTGTAATGTAGTCCTGATCTTTTGTTCCAAAGTTTGGTTTCTTTTCTTCATCTTTATTCAGATCGTTTACTCCTGACAGTGAGATGACAGAAAGGCAGGTCGGCAGATAAATGTGTACACAATTGCTCACCAGCTGACATCTTCCAACTATAAAAACACACACATAGACAAACACACACACGCGCACACACACACACACACACACACACACACACACACACACACACACACACACACACACACACACACACACACACACACCTCACTCTCTCTGTCTCTCTCCCTCTTTCTCGTTCTAGCTCTTTCACTCTCTGCGCACACACACACACACACACACACACACACACACACACACACACACACACACACACACACACACACACACACACACACACACACACTCACACCAATAGATATTTACACTACAGTGCTGCTCCAAATCTCTCTCTCTCTCTCTCTCTTCTCTCTCTCTCTCTCTCTCTCTCTCTCTCCTCTCTCTCTCTCTCTCTCTCTCTCTCTCTCTCTCAAGTCAAAGGAAGAAATAAACTGTATAAAATCTCTGTCATCCAGTTTTTGAAATAATCCACAAATATTCCAATGAAGAAATGATACACTATTTACAAATGTGTTCATTGTCATACCATCACCACCATGTCCCGTTTCAATCGTAGTCGTAGAATCAATTTTTGTCTTCGGGTCAGTCGCAGTCTTTAAATTAGGTTTGGTCGTTGAAATAGACGATGACGCAGAGTCTCTATTGCTGTTTGACACATTGGTAATCAGACGGTCAGCCACACTGGAATTCTCATGCTTAGTGGAAACGTTTGCTGAAGCGTTTCAATCAAACCTTTTTCAAGACTATGAATTATTTGTAAAACCAGCTGTAAAATTTACAAGACAGGGACGGGCCTCGGGAGGATTAGTTTGTATGGTTCGTAAAAGTCTTGTCCCGTATGTGCACCAGTTGGATTGTGACAGTCTGTATACAATGTTATTAGATTTGATAAAGAATTATTTTGCTATGATAAGCCTGTCTTACTTGTGTGTTCATATGTCCCTCCGGACAATGCACCTTTCTACACACTGCATGGCTTTGATAATGGTATTGAAATGTTGGAAGAATGTATTGTAAACAAGTTGTTATCCTTTGATGATGCTGAGATACTTTTATGTGGTGACATGAATGCAAGAACTGCGAATATTTCTCCAGGTAATGTAGATGATCGTGATCTTTATGCTAATTTCAAGACTGCAGACAGCAAATACAATAGATGTTCTCAAGATAAGATATTAAATATGTATGGGAAAAAGCTTCTTTGTATGTGCACTGTGCTAGGATTGACAATTATGAATGGAGTATGTAATGGCGATCTCGAAGGGTGTTTCACATACATTTCGGATGTGGGGAGTAGTGTGAATGATTATTTTCTAGTGTCTACAGATTTTTTTTTGAACTAATGTGTAAAAAGATGACTCTAAATGTGATGGAAAGATTTGATTCTGATCATTTACCCCTGGTATTGTGCATTGAAATGCCAAATAAACAGTCGCATACCAGTTTTGCCCCTAATGTAGATGTTAACCAGTTTATTGTTAAATATTGCTGGAATCAAGATTACAGCCAACAGTTTTCTTTATGCATGAATTCATCAAATGTTTTAGAAAAGTTAAACGCCGCTGAAAATCTTATTTCTGTGAATGTTAATGAAGCTCTGAACTTGTTTAATATAACTATCAAAGACCAAGCTGAAACAATGAGGAAAGTTGTGCCTATAAATAAGAAATTTATACAGAATTGGTTTGATCGAGAATGCAGGGTAGAAAAACGTAACCTACGAAGATTATTCAGAATTTTTCTGAATACAATGGATAAAGAGGATAGAATATTGTTTTGTATAGCGAGAAGGGAATATAAACATTTAAATGAAAGGAAACAGAAAGAACATAATGATCTCATATTAAACGATCTTCTGTCTTCGGGTAACAATCAGCAATTATTTTGGAAAACTATTCACAAGATTTCCACAAAGAAACTACAACCTGCAAATAATATTACGATGCAAGAGTGGTTCTTACATTTTAAAAATCTTTTGGATAAGGACGTTGATGAGTCCACTGAGACTGACAATGCAATAAATAATGAAGTAACTGCTTATGACAGACCAATATCCAGAGGGGAAATATTAACAGCTATTAAGAAATTAAAGAATGGTAAAACTGCAGGACCGGATGGACTCATTGGAGAGTTTTTTAAGCATTCCGGTGCGACTGTTATAGGATTTTTAGTTAAATTGTTTAATTATCTTTTTGACACCGGGATTTATCCAGAAGATTGGAAAGAATCTATAATTTTACCTCTGTTTAAGAAGGGGGAGATAAACGATGTAAACAATTATAGAGGTATTTCGTTGTGCAATGTATGTAGTAAACTCTATAGTTCTGTTATTAATAATAGACTACATGAATGGATATCTCAGAACAATATAACAGGAGAACATCAAGCAGGATTTAAAAAAGGTTATTCTACTATTGATCACATGTTTAGTCTATTAGCTGCAATTCAAAAACAATTTGTAAACAACAAGAAGCTGTATGTGGCGTTTGTGGATTTTGAGAAAGCTTTCGATTCAGTTTCACGGAAACTGCTTTGGCCTATTTTGTTAAAACATGGAATTCAAGGTAAACTGTATCATTGTGTGAAAGGTATGTATAAGGAGGTGAAAGCAAGAATTAGAGCGGGAGCTAAATTATCAGATTTTGTCAAGTGTACGAGAGGGGTCAAGCAAGGGGATGTTTGTAGTCCTGTTTTATTTTCTCTGTTCATAAATGAATTGGCTTTGGAGATTATTCAAAATGGACGGCATGGTGTGACTTTTGATATCTTGGAACTGTTTGTTCTTACTTTTTGCTGATGACATTATTTTATTGTCTACAACTGTAGTTGGTCTGCAAAGACAATTGAACAGTTTGTATTCAGCTGCTACTAAATTAGAATTAAAAGTTAATATGAATAAGACCAACATTATTGTGTTTCGTAAAGGTGGATATTTAGCACGTAGTGAGAAATGGATTTATGGAGATGAATACATGGTTGTAGTCAATGCATACAAGTATCTTGGGTTTTATTTTACTACCAAATTAAGTTTCACCTTTGGATGTCAAGACCTAGCAAATAGAGCTAAGAGAGCAGTCACAGTTATACTTCGTATTTTATACAAATTGAATAGTGGCGCATTTTCTGTTTTTTCGAAATTATTTGACTCTCAGGTGCAGCCAATTCTACAGTATGGAGCAGAAATCTGGGCTTTTGAGAAAAGTGTTGTAATAGAGAATGTTCATTTATATGCTATGAAAAGATTTTTGAATGTAGACAATCGAACACCAAATGATTTAGTTTATGGCGAACTTGGAAGGTATCCGATTTATATTAATTCGTTTTTAAAATGCATTAAGTATTGGCTGAAAATAACCAGAATGGAGGAAACAAAGATACCATATAAAGCCTATAGGACGTTACGAAATTTGGATTATAATGGTAAGAAGACATGGGCTACCACTGTTCGTCAGTGCTTAAATTCGTATGGCTTTGCATATGTTTGGGACAACCAGGGCGTTGAAAATATATCGGGATTTTTTAAATGTTTTAAACAAAGAATGATTGATTGCAGATGGCAAGATTGGCATGACCATATCAACAACAGTGACAGATTTGCACAATACAGACTGTTTAAAACAACGTATATGATTGAGCCATACGTCAAAATGAAATGGACAGGTATATTAAGAGTGCATTGACTAAGCATAGATTTGGTATTTCTGACATAGCTTGCCATCGGTTCAGATACAGTGCTTTGAATGAAAATAGACTGATATGTCGGCTATGTTACCAGGCCAAGGAAGATGAAATATATTTTTTTATTTTGCTGTCCTGCTCTCAATGATCTTCGAGTAAAATTTATTAAGTCAAAGTATTATTCTGATCCTTGTAGTTTTAGAGTCAGCTTACTATTAACATCAGGAAATGAGTGTGTCCTCTTTGATCTTGCCAGGTACATATACGAAGCACAAAAGCGACTACGAGCAATGTATTCATAACAGTTTGTATAGTATGTATGTGTATCTGCTTTTTTTTCCATTTCCTTTTGTGAGAATTTGTCTTTATTCGTGTATTCCAGGTGTGTCCCCTTCAGTATGGGCTATGGCCTAATCTGAATAAATCAAATCAAATCAAATCAAATCAATCTCTCTCTCTCTCTCTCTCTCTCTCTCTCTCTCTCTAGCTCCACCCTCTCTCTCTCTCTCTCTCTCTCTCTCTGCCCCCCCCCCCCCCTTCTCTCTCCCTCCCTCCTTTCGCTCCCTGTTTATTCTTCTCAAACTGGTTGACATTGTCGTGTGCGGGAAAACATGGTGTGTACACAAGCCGAAGGAGAACAGGCACTTAAACGATTTTTAAAAATCTTTTCGTGATGTCGAAAATAGGCGCACGAACTGGTGTCAAAATTATGATCTGTGTGAAAAATGTTATTGTTTTCGACGATGCTACAGGGAGAATAACGATGACTTCTTCGTTAAGTGATGGATGTGTCAATCTGGCTCGGATAATGGACTGGCGATTTCGTCAGATGATGCAAGTGATGAATTTGCATTCCCGTAACCTCAGTAACGTGCTTAGCCATAATATCGAACAATTTAACAGTGCCAGGTTAAAACCAAATCAACACTGATATTAATTCTCTGAAACGTACATCTGAGAGAAACAGGTTGGATATTGACACTGCAATAGAAGATGTTGCTGTTCTTAACGATAATTTCGAACTGATCAGTCAAAGACTCGACAGATTGGACGAACAAGCCCATCAGAATGAGGTAGACCTGAAGAGATTGGACGAACAAGCCCATCAGAATGATGTAGACCTGAAGAGATTGGACGAACAAGCCCATCAGAATGAAGTAGACCTGAAGAGATTGGACGAACAAGCCCATCAGAATGAAGTAGACCTGAAGAGATTGGACGAACAAGCCCATCAGAATGAAGTAGACCTGAAGAGCCGCAATTTCAGATTCACAGGAATACCAGACGGAGGTACGTACACATTTCCAACAACTGAAGCAACTATTGATGTTCTGAACTGGTATTTGTATGGACGAAATTGGAGTCACAATGATATTAACTGGGCATTCAGAGTGGGGGAATGGAATGACTCAGCAGACAGACCAAGACCAACAGTTGTGCAGATGCACAGGTCGGCACACAAACAGGAAATTCTGCAAGACCAAGACTCGAGAGAGTCACCACGCAGCGACAGCATTAGAATTTCAGCAGAACTCACCACCAGACAAAGAGAGATGATAGACTCCCATACTAAACAAAGAAAGAGAGCGTACTACTGGAAGGGCAGACTGCAAGTGGAAGAACGCCCTCCAAGGCTTGGATCAAAAGATTTCCCCGATCTTCACTATGGTCAAAGAGACCTTGACCTTCAACCAAGGAACGGCTAGGAATACCACAATGCAAGGACTTCAGCTGAGAATCAGAGACACTACAATGACTTCAGCAGAGATACCAAGAATCGAAGATCAAGCGGTTTTTCAAAACGAAGTGGAGAACAACGTGCTGTGCCTCGACACATGAGTTACAGCCAAGCAGTCAAAAATGGTCGTCCAGCACACGATGTTTCACACCACAAAGATAGAACATTGAGGAACTCTTCGCGCTGGAAGAGACACCCGATATGAGAGTTTTCTCTTGAGGAAAGGCACAATAATCAGAGATCTCT
Organism: Conus ventricosus; assembly: GCA_018398815.1. Lineage (NCBI taxonomy): Eukaryota > Metazoa > Mollusca > Gastropoda > Neogastropoda > Conidae > Conus > Conus ventricosus. Next base: position 5,199,819 of record CM031624.1, on the reverse strand, counting down.
TTTTCATCGGCATTCTTCAAGAGAGAAACACCAAAGATCTGTTGTTAAAACCGGGAGGAAAAAAAGCAGTTTCATTCAAGACAGGAAATATCGTGTGATGATGAAATCAATGGAACATTAGGTGCATGGGACACTAATACCAAAGCAGAAAATACAAATCAAAGAAACGGTGCCATGGATAAAAGAAACAACATTAGTGAATCTAGCATTCCAGTCATACACAGCAAACATGGGCGAGATGAAAGGGGACAACCTTCCTGTAATGATCAGCAAACAGACAGTGTGATGGTTGCAAATCTGTCCTTAAACCCTGATGAAGATCATGATCCGGAGGAAGAACGACATGATCTGTCTGCTGATAATGTATCACAGGACTACAGAGAGGCACCCCTGTGTGACCAGGATTCACCTCCAAAGGGACAAGAGGCAGGGCTTCCAGATGAAGACGTCGTCAACTCTGGAGGAAACGAAGCATCAGAAACCAGAGGACCAGACGTGCAGACTGACATTCCGTCCAGTCGGTCAACTCCAGATTTGACCAGGGCTCGACCCGTGGTCGTTGCACCGAACGCCAGTTCACCCAGTAGCCACACCTCCGCTGAAGAAGACAGACGGAGGTCTGTTGAAAGCTCCAAGTAAGGGCTATTCCTAGCTGAGTGACCTGTGTAAATCCGGTAGTCGTTATAACTCCAGATTTATCTGCCAATGATTTCAACACGTGTGACGTTGAAGCTGGAGATCAACCTCTGTGCGCCAGTGCTGATGATCAGATCGAGACCGGAGGTAAGACTGGTACAGAAAGACTTTCTCGGTCTGAAACACGGCGAATGCGAAAGGGCAGAAGTTCGCCAGGCCGGTAACACGAGTAGAACTTACCAAATAACGACCAGCTAGCCAAGGCAGCCAGGGCAGCATCAGGGAGGCGTTTAAAAGGGTCAGTGCAGGTTGTGGCTCACAATGCAGGGATCAACAAATACAGAGACAGGCGCCCTCTCCTCAATGTCAGTTAGAAGACAAATGACGATCAGGCCGGGCATCATGTTATCCAAGTGGGTACATGAAAGGGGCACTGGGCACAACTGGTGCTTTTTCCAAACAGGGCAAATGCGCGAAAAACAGCTATTTGCATAACAGTTCATACATGTTGCCTGGTTAAAGCATGTTTAGAACCGTCAGCTTTTTAAATTATAATGTACGCGGAGTGTATGAAAAGTTTTATAATCAAAATTTTGTTAACTTTGTAACTACCCACGACTTCATTACATTTACAGAGCCTTTTGTTCCAGAAGATTTTGTTTCAATTGCATTTTTCTCTCCTTTGCCGTGCGTTCAACAATTGCAAAGACATGTCTCGGGAAGTCTTCTTTAAAATCTTTGATTCCAACATCCAGCCAATTTTAATGTACTCAGCGGAAATACGGGGTCTGCAACGTTTAGATTGTACTGAGAAAATACGCTTAAATAGCCTGCAAACCATATCTTGGTGTTCCACTTAAAACACCTAATGAACTTGTAATTCAGAGTTAAGCAGGCACCCCTTATTCGATCCCTTATACATAAATTAATGAATGAAAGCGTTAAAATAATGGCTTAGATCATAAGACATGTGCCAAAATCGGTTACCTAAACAGGTGTACCTTATGCAAGTAAATCTTAATGACCAGGGCATAAGGTGCTGTGTAACAGGGATCAGAGAAATGTTGGACATCACCGGATTTAATCATGTTTGATTACAACAAGGAGTGGATGACGCGAGAGTTCTTTTACAAGTTTTTAAACAGAGTTATGTTCAAGAATGGTCGGCGTCTATTAGGAACAAAAACCAGATATGTTTTGTTCAGATCTTCACAGTGTGGTTTCGGATTTAGTCAGTACTTTGAGTTTCTGGACATCTTTTGCTTCAGATTGGCTTTGACACAGACAAAACTTGGAGTACTCCCTCTAAGGAACAATACCGACAGATTTTGTGAAAATCCCATCGCAAGATTTTGCCCATGCTGTGCGAATGTGGATGAGTATGAAAGACACCTTATATATGTATGCCCTTTGAATAGCGATCTAAGAAACGGGTTTCTTGGTCTCTATCTTAATGTTCCGTTAGAAATTCTTTTGAATGGTGAAGACAAACAATTATCTCGTGCTGTGGCGAAATATATATTTCACTCACTTAAGCGTAGGCAACAAACAGTTAATTGTCTGTGAAATTACATAATGGTCTTCTGTTAGATATAGCCTCCTCAAACTGAAGATCTATAGAACTGTCGTGCGCTGTCTTCTTTCCAAATCAGAACGCTTATAATCGGATTTATGGTGAGCTTGTTGATCAGAATAGTTATCTGAATGAGTGAGATCAATATCTTAGCTAAGTTAAGGTTAACCCCTTTGAAAGTATATCAGTATATGAACAGGTCTGAGACTGTATGTACATGCTGCTGTTTTCCCATCATCTACCCGCTCCCTTCCCCACCCATGTCAACACCATTTCCCACTACTGTTGTGCAAAGATGCCTATGGCCTATATGCATTAAACGTTCACATTCTCTCTCTCTCTCTCCCTCTCTCTCTCTCTCTCTCTCTCTTTCGTCGTACAGGGGCTAATCCAGGATAACCGCCCAATAAAGTCTGTGGAGACTGATCTCACCAGGGTGATCTCCCCAAATCAACCTTGAGTAAAGATTTCCACAGCTGGATTCGATCGTGGAGATGTTCAAGACGTAAGGGAGCTCACTCTTGCCACATTCAACCTAACGCTGGATTCGATCGTGTTGAGGCTGCACACCAAGAATTAACGCGCCAAGGCCTTGTCTAAGAAGTCGAGTATATATAGACTGGCGCAGTTAGACTGTTTTGAGAATTCTTATTATGTCTGAAAATTGATTCTCCTTATTTCTTTCGTTTGGCCATCAAGGTACAAACCAGGTGGTTCCAAGTAGACAAATTAAAGTAAAAGGAATGGGACTCTTTGGACGCTGATCCTGGGGTTGCGTGTTCGAATCTCCGCCGGGTCGTTTCGGGACACGGGGATTTTTTCCTCGGAGTTAACATTGGTTCTGACTCCATTTCTCATACGGTCCTTAGAATGAGATTATAAAACGAGGTTCCGTGTGTGAGCGCACACATAACACCTTGCACACACGTAAAGACCCATCACCAATTTCGCAAGAGAAGGCCAGTTTAGCCGTTGGTATGGATGACACGTTACACATAGAATGCACTTTCCCCGAGGTTGGAGTATGGCTGCCTTAATGGCAGGATATAAAACGGTCATACACACACAACTCCACTCCCTTTGTTGCGTAGATGGGATTAATCCTTGCCTGTCTATACAGGGAGTGTCCACGGAAGTATCAGCCTGCGTATGCACAAAAAAAGTTAAGTTTCAATCTATAAATCAATCAAATTATTGATCTGACATTTGGCATAATGAGATCTTGAATTATTGATAAATATTAGGCGTTGGTTTTTCACATATGAATCAGTATCAAACATCAGGATGTTGGTCTACTACATGAATAGCTGCCACATAACCAGAATTCTGTTTCCTTCTGAAAATCCAAAGGTGACGAAACTCACTAACATACCATAACTCCTGGTCAGATACCGCTATTTGGAAGCCTGATTGTTTCTCCTCAGTGACCTCGGAAGTGGTAACTTGACTCCTCTGCCTTTTCGGTTTTAGGAAGGTTGCTATCCCAGAAAAAAGCTGGTGTGCAATACCACAGTATGTCTGTTGAGTTTCCTCGTTTCCTCGACTTCTTTCTTCACCACGGTCTGTTTGGCATGGGGTAGTGGGCACTGTTCTACTCTCACAGGTGTGGGTTCATCAAGTTCAGCTCGCACTCCCCAAGGTCAGTTCTCAAAGGTTTGTCCATCACTACCCTGACCTTTTTTTCTGTCCTAACCTCTGCGCCACCTCAGAGGCAATGCACCCACGCCGCTCATTCCGACACCCCGTCCACAGCCCGGTCGGCCCTGCCACAGCCCCGGCACCGGCACTCCACAGGAAACAGTCAATGTCAAGTCGTCAAGAGGAAACCCACAGGAGGAGACACTGCACTGCTGCCGAGTCACTTCGGTGGTGTTCAGTGGCGCCTATTCTGATCTAACATACGCAGGACACCACCTACTAGGCCCCCTACTGACGACAATGATTGCTTAGTCACGGAGCCGGCGTGAGCTCTCTCTTCTCTCCAAAGGGCGCCACCACGTCTGTCCAACGACAGCCTCCATGGACTCGCCGATACCGGTGACTCCGACGGAACCAAACCAAGGCCACAGACGTAGAGAGAACATCGAGACTGAGGTCACCATGAGAGGAGGGCATGAAGGGACACAGAATTTGAGACATTTTTTATGCTGATCGATGAGAATGAGGATGATTAAGACAATGCTTCGGATTTCCATTTCGGTCTGAGACTACATGACAAGGCTGTACTCTACGCTTCCTTTCAAAATATATCCTGGCGTCAACTAGGCCCGAGAGATACAGGCACCTGCAGTGTTGGTCAGGAAATTTAAGCAACACTCTCAGAAAAGCATCCATTAAGTGGTTGAAACTCGACTGTGTGGTCCCAGTCTTCCCAAATGAGTCCGCAGCAAACTCAACTCTGGGTAGGAGCCGGTCGGGGCAGAAAAACCCACATGGCTCTGATGGTATTTGAACCCACGACCTCCCAGCCAGGAGTCCGCAACGCTAACCACTTCGCCACGGCGGCTGGTTACCCTGACCTTTTCCTGAAGAGCTTGCTTCACCTGGCTTCGTTGTTCTGACGTCAGGTTCGGCCCATACAGGACATTCTTGAGGCTTTTCTCTTTCCGTAGAGGGTATAAAGGTAGTCCTTTGTCAGTCCTCGCCGTCTCTTCCGACATCACGACTGGCACCCTGACTCTTTGACCCGTTTCCTTCCTGTCGTCTCTCTCCAGACACTGCTTCAGTAGGTTTGCATGGTGCAGTTTCACACGGCTTCCCACATCAATGCAGTAATCTGCTTCTCCCACTCTCTCCGCCACCTCAAAAGGACCCTGCCAGCTCACTTGAAGTTTGTTGTGCTTGGGAGGGAGCAGCAGCAAGACCGTGCTTCCTGGTTTGGAAGAGCGCGGCTGTGCCTTGACGTCAAACGGCTTGGCATAGCGTCCTGCAGCCCTTTCCAAGTTCTGCCGTGCTAAAGTATTACACGTCTCTTCCAGACGGTTTTGCAGATCTACCACATACCGAGCAGTAGGCTTCACTTCGTCTGATGCCTCTTCATCCATCCAGGCCTGTTTCAGCACCACAAGGGGTCCCCGGACAGTTCTGCCATGAAGCAGTTCAAAGGGCGAGAATCCTAGACTCTCCTTAGGTGCAAACAGTGGCGCCTGTAGAAATTGGTCCCAGAGTTTTGGTTGTTCTTGACAGTTTCCGCGGCATAGTCTTCAAAGTACCATTGAATCGTTCCACCAACCCGTCGCACCGAGCATAGTAGAGCGAACTTGTCATTCCTTTTATGCCTAGCACCCAGCACACTTGGGGCCTTGACTTCACTGGTGAATTGGGTTCGCCTGCCAGTCAACACTTCTGATGGAATGCCTACTCGTACCTGGGAGCAGATCTCGAACAGTGCCTCAGCCACCCAGAGAACGTAAAAATGCCAATCCTAGCTCAACCGCCCTCAACCAGTTTCGGGCGGTTGCCCTAGGATAGGCATTTTTACGTTCTCTAACTAGTAAACCCTACAAACATGCATACTGTGTAGGATTATCCGTTTTCAATACTAATTTACTAAACTTTTCAGATTTTAGTTTTTGTTTAATCCTGTGTTTTTCCTGATCATTTTCAATAACATCATTTTCACGCATACATTCATCAAATGCGTCTCTGTCTTTCATGTGAAATAAAACTACAGTCTTTAACTGTTCTCTAAAGTCTTTTCAAACCGAGTTATATTTTTGACATAAAATCCACACACTTATCCCAGCATGTCTTCCACTGAAAGCCAGTTTTGACAAAGTGTTTCTCTTTTTAACTATGTCTCTTTCTGCCGAACAGTCATCTATAATAAATAGTGTCTGCGTTCCTTCAAACAGTCTATAAAAGTGTTCTAAACACTCACTCAGTTTATTGCTAGGATCAACTAAATATATGTCATCATCTGTCCATATAAACCTTCTATCATGATATGCTTTGTTCCATTTAAGTGTTGGACAGAAAATTACAATATGATCAAAATTATAGCGATAAACTGTTTGTAATAGGTCTAGGACAAATATTGTTTTTCCACAACCAGTCTGTCCACAAATTAATGAACAATGAGGAGTTTTTGTCATAAAGTTTAACTGCACCATAGTTTTTATAACAGAATTTAATCTAATCCAGTTATTGTGTTTATCATACTCTCTGTCAAAAACTTGTTCAGTATAATAAAATCCTATAAGATCTAAATGTGTAAGATTAATCCAAGTCAGTTCTGTAAGATTGTTTCTATTTAGATTAATATTGATTTTGTCACTGGTTGTAATGACCTTAATCTCCCCACCGTGTAAAGAACGACGACAGTAACTTTAAGTTTTTCAACGTCTAAGTTTTGCCAGCTAATTAGAATTCCTTTTAAAAGGACGTCACTAACGCCCACAACCCCATCCCTCTCCACATCTTTTAAGACAGAAATTTCAAATATCATTGTGAACGTGTCTCCTAATTTCATTTGTGGAATGAACTGTAATTTTTGTAGAAGCATCTTTCAAAACTGATTCCTTTCTTTTGGAGTATGTACTGTTTATCCCCATACGCCTTTATTTCGATCTCTTTCCGACTATTGTCCTCTGGCATAAGACTACATGTAAAGGACCTGAGTTGAATGCTTTTCTGAAACTTTTTTGATGGTCAAAAAATGTAAATGGGCTTTTGAATTCAAATTTTATGTCCCATTCTAAATATGGTTCTAAGTGCCATTTGCCGTCAGTTTTTTCGAACTATCTTATATTCATACTGACCAGCATTATTTGTTTCTACATTACACAGTTGTTCTAGTTTAGGAAACCTTTTGTTGTCGCCAACGTCTTTGCGTTTATAATCACCATCTTTAGTGTACTCAAAACCATACAAAGCGCCTATCTCACCATTCTGTTCAAAGTCTGCAACGTCTGCAAGGTCTTTTAATTCTAAAGTTATACACCTCACAGGCGCTAATGTAACTCCCGATTCTTCTGGTCCACGCGACATTTTTTAGTACAACTTATTATTTTATTTCCAAAACAATGTGCAGGTTTATCACATTTCACAACTTTTCCTGCTTTGTCTGCGATGTTTATATTAAATGATCCGACCCTCCCACAAACTAATCTTTTAAACTGTAAATTAGGGAATTGTATAATTTCATAATCGCAATATGCAGCTTTCCCTGACGGAGAAGCTCTTAAAACAGTTGAGGGCCTTCCATCATATAAGTTTTCATCAGTGCTCAGCTCGTCCAAATGAACATAGAGTAATGAATGTAATGCAAGATCGAGCGGATTTTCCCCCTCATAAGTAGTTTTGTTTGGTGTAACTCTAAAACTATGAATGGGTCGATTGGCAGTTGTAAAGCCTAACATTTTAGCTAGCTCTCCATCAAAATAGTAACCTACTTCTTCTTCTTCAGGTTTGAAGGTCAACATTGTTTTCAGATTTGCATTGTTAAGTTTGAGAGTAATGTCAAAGTTACTCATTGCTTCTTTTAGTGAGCAAAACCCGTAATAACCATCAGGTATGGTTAACTGGCTAACTAATTTTCCTCTATTATCAACTTTTTTAATCTTATTATTCTTCTTGGATTCACTTATATTAAACCATACGACTTTGTAAAATATTTCATGAAGTGTGACCATTTTGTTCCGCAATCGTTATCAATAGCATGTTCTAAAAACGAAGGACGGTCTTGAGTTGTTATTGTTACAAACATTTTTTAAACGAAATAAAAATGAGCGCATTTAAATATACTGATGCAAAATATTCTGTTGGGCTGCACTACAATCTTAAAAATATAACAACTGATACTCTTGACATTTCTGTGACTCAGTCTGACGCCTTTCAAGTAAAGGTTAGTACTCCATTGAAGAGCTATCTTAACCCTCCTATTAAAAACGACCACATCCCGGAAGTGTGTTTAAGTCATCCGATGCAGTTTTATCAGAACCAGTTAAACTTTGCTGTGTTTTGTGCATCAACTGGGTGTGGAGTGTCGTATGCTGATCATTTAAATCACCCTGATCCTTTGGTGATGTCAGTGTACAGATTTCATTTTTATTACACTTCAGACATATTTTGACTGAACTGCAAGCACCATTACCGAATGACAAACGTTTAATCCATTCAGCAACAGAATAGACATGAAGGCTTTTGAAAGGATCTGTAACGAATTCAATATTAAGGTCAAGACAGACTTTAGACAAAAGTTGGATCTTAATCATGGTCTAGGCACCCCTTATTTTTGGGGCGTGCACAGAAAGTATAACTATGCCTGGTATCCTCCTTACACATCTTTCTCTTCAGGCACAGCTGTTCACCTCGGGTCCATAGAGCAAGAGCATAAAACAGCATGGACAACATTTATCTTAGACACTTCTAAGGGCCTAACTAAAGCAGGAATAGAACGAATAAACGACTCAGTTCGTACTTATGTTTGGTGTTTGCTAGGTTCGCAAGCACAAACGAGATCGAGCATAACTGATCCTCTACTGGTTTTGATGCACAAAAACAATACTTAGCAAATTTAGAGGACGCCATTAATTCTACAGTTGATTTACCTTCAAGTATTAAAAGGTACCAAAATGTTTACAATACGCAAGATCGAAAGTAGACTTTGCTGTTGGTACTGGTTTATACATGCTGCCTTCTGACCTCAGACTCCAGATAGGCACAATAATAAACTACAATAATGAAATCCTTGTGGCAGGCAATGAACAGAAAGTCGGAATAAACGAAATAAATTCTGTGCCAGTAATATTGCAAGCAGTAAACAAACAAGTCGACCCCCAAAGAATAAGTCGTCCAATTCCCGTGGTCCAAAGCCCGAAGGCCGTTGAAGACCACGAAGTCAAAAAAAAAAAATGACCATGAAATATGAAAAGACAGCACTTGTTTTTGGATTAACTGGCCTAGGATTACTTGGTCTTTATTTTAAACTAAAAATTAACCCAACTATTAAGAGAACTAATGTCCATAAGTGCTCGGCCATAAAGCCAACTACTTTGCTTGCAGAGACAAAAGCCAGCTAACAACACCTCCTAATATACCTGGTAAAGCGTCCATGGCTTTACTGGCTAATTTTTTAATAAACCCGCAAGATGATCAAGCTGTTTTTTACCCATGATTTATCAGGTGGTGATGGAGGCGATGGCGGTGGAGGCACTGGACTTTGACCACCGCCGCCTGTAATAGCCATCACCAGTGTACTTATTGCAAAACCTAAGGCCGTTATAACGCTTACAATGTGACTCCTTGCTCTCTAAACAGTGTTCGGATTCGTTCTGCTAGTGTTGTGTCTTCATATAAAATTCTTTGGATAGTTTCTCTTATTCTATTCACTTGAGTTCGTAATTGTTCTCGGTTAGTAGACAAAACTTCTAGTCTTGCTGATTTTCTCTTGTTCAAGATCATGTAGTCTTCGGGTTATTCTTTCTTTAACACCAGGCCCTAAGTTGGCGTCATCAGCCTCAACGAGTTTTTTCTTTTTTCTCTTTTTATATGCTCATCTAGTTCACCCAGTTTTGCTAAATTGTTTGTTAAATTCGCCTCTGATGCTTCTCAAAGCATGATCAAGGGCCGCTATTTCTTGCATGGGTGGCGTGGGTCGTGTATAGTTTTTTTAATGCTGTTTCTTCTGAAAAACTGGTTTCTGCTTCTATTACATTTATTTTATTAATTCACCTGCTGATTGATTTAATTCTTAAGTTCCATGTTTTGCATTTGGTTAGCTGTTGGGGAAATTCTTGTAGTGTGTTTTGAAGTTTAGCAACTGCCTCCCCGTCTAATTTTGGGTTTTGAAATGCCAAGGCGATTTCGATCGCCCACTCTAAGTCTTTGTCTAATTGTATTCATGCCTACAAACTTTGATGGTCTGGTTTAGTTGTAAGCTGAACAGGTTTCCTTGATCGTTTTTCACAAACAAATGGCCATGATCGTCTGCTTCAAATCATCAGGGGTATAAATTCGGGAGGTTCTTGACCTAAACTTTGGTAAAATGATCTGACCTTAATTTCTGTTAATTCACGCCGTATTGAGGGCGCTGAGCGATGCAGTGTCAAAGGGATCATTTCACTCATGTCGTCTCCAGGATCAAAAACATCATAATCTTCTTCACCTTCAATTCCTGCCATGTTTTTAAATAATTAACTTTTTATTTTGTTTTATAAAAAAATGTCGCAAACATATGGTTCAATTCTTGACCCGCATAGAAGACTGAAAGACCCCTTTGGCGTGAAGGGAAATAAACGGAATATTATTGTTCCAATATATCCATCTACTATTGATGCAGATCAAATTCTTACTGTCAAATTTCCAGACCTAGGAGCAGATGAAGTGATTGTGCCAGGCTCTGCGCGACTTACTTTCAAAATAGAACTCGAATCAGAAACAGACCCAAACAGGACAGTTGTCCAGAATCTGGGACGGGCAATCGTTAAGAAATTTCTATAAAACTTGAGGGGCAAGAATATTTTCTTTACACAATGCAGACATATTTTTAATCTATTCTGATCTATGGCTAAGCGCGAATGAAAGGGATGATCTTGCGTTTCAAGGAATCGAAAATAAAGATTTGCTAAAACACAGAATAGGCGCCGCAGATGCTAAAGACGGTAACAAGCCCGAAGCTGTAAGTTATGCGTATGGAAATCGCTTTTCCATCCCCTTAGATTTTGAGTTGTTAAGTGCGCATGCACCGTACTTTCAAGGAGCATTAAAAGACAGATTGTCATATGAACTAACTTTTAATGAATACAAACGTGTTATTAAATCTGCTTGACCTTGAGCTTGAAGGAAATTTAGCTTGACTCCTGGAAGCTTTGATCAGTCTGAAATGCTGAAATGCAGTAATACGGAATGGAAGGAAATGGACAAAACAGAAAATGTAATCTTACCTGATTCATCAGAGCACTGCTCTCTTCTCTCCATGCTGTAAAATGGATGAAACAGATCTGTAAGAATGCAAGACCATAATTCTAAAATGCTATTCTAACATCCTAATGTTTAGTATTGTCATTCTCTCAACGCTTTTTGTCTCAAGAGTCTTTAGCAGGAGTGTTGCAAAATGGCAACATCGTTCTGATCAAAGCTTGGTTTTCACAAAGAATGTCAACAGTTCAACTCATATATTTTCTCACTCTGCTTTCCAATTTCCTATCAACTTTTTCCTCAATTTCTTTTCTGGTCATCCCCAATAGTACGACCAGTGCATCTTCTGGCTGCTAGTTTTGCTTTCGATCTGGGCAAATTTTAAAATAAAATTTCCAGTTAGCACTAGCCCTACCTTGATGTGATTTATTTTAAAAGTGTAAGGTCCATCACCCATATAAAGTGTTACTATGTTTTGACAAGCAAAGACTTAATGTTTACTGTATGCTCTAGTTACCTGACCTGATAAACCATTCATTTTTAAAATCGTAAGCTAAATGTTTCTGCAAAGGTGGAGAAAAGATCTCTAAACCCCCCCCCCCCCCCCCCCCCCCCAATCCATTTTTCTGCTTTTAGGCCGTTCTCCCTCTTGCCTTTCTCTTGGTGATTAGTGCACCTACTTGTCTCATTTACGTGGCTCAGCAGAGAAATGGGGGGGGGGGGGGGGGGGGGAGGACTTGCTATGACATTGAAATTTAATGTGCTGCTGTGTAATACGCGATCCACTCACTTTTTTCTTCCTTTCAGATTGCGCAGTACACTTTTACGACACTAAATCGAACAGCCATCAGTCATGTACTCCTTTACATGCCTCCACTAATGTCTGATGTTGGAGGGTCTGGTCAACTCCACAGCACGAAGCATCATACACTGAGTGACACCAGATTCTCTAATCTTTGCCGTTTCAGCTTGACTAAAACCATTACATGTCCCTGAAGTAGGCGTACAGCTAGAAGGCAAAGTCCTTGCAAGCAACAGACATTTCTTTTAAAACTAAATT
>CM031624.1:5177691-5182691 GCA_018398815.1 Conus ventricosus | reverse complement strand
TAGTCCAAATTTCTTGTAATGTCTGAAATCTCTGAGGCTGATGGATATTCTGTTTTTGAGGTCTCAACGTTTTTGATATCTGACAGAAGTAATCTTGCTGCTGTTTTGATTATTCTGTGTGTGTGTGTGTGTGTGTGTGTGTGTGTGTGTGTGTGTGTGTGTGTGTGTGTGTGTGTGTGTGTGTGTGTGTGTGTGTGTTTCTTTCTCAGTGTCTGTTTCTGATTGGACTTTGCACATTGCTCAGGGATTTTCTTTGTGGTGGACCTTGAGGCGAAGACATTTTGTTTACCTCTGATGTAGGTAATTATTACTTGTTATCCAAAGTGGTTTGTGAATTTTTGCCGTATGTATTTGTCTGTGTAAGGAGTGTCCCCATCTATAAAGTATTCTTCCATATTTTTACACAGGTCCGTGATTGTGATCTGCTTATCATCGTTTTCTTTGAAATGAGAAATGACACGTGTGAAGGCTTTGGCACGATTGTGTCACCAGGTCTCCCTTTGCCGGGACATGCAATATCTGCGGTTTCTTCCTCTGATCAACGCAGGAAAACCTGTGGGATTTCTTTCAGTGTTCTGAAATTTACACTGCGTCGCTTACGATATACAACGTCTGCAGCACGAAGATCATTGACAGCTTTTATTCTTCTAAGGACAGTTCGAGCCCACTTGTCTTCTGGTCCTCGTTTCAAACAAGTTTTTTCAACATTGTGCTGGAAGCTAAATATCATAACCTGGTAAACGAATATGTTTCCATTCTTTTTTAACATCTTTAACAGGCTGTGCATGAGGCAATCATTGGAAATATCAAACTTCATCTGTTTGGATCTAGGTACTGGATTGTTTGGATCTTCAATATCCCGAACCTCTCTGTGTCGTTTTAGTTGCAATAGGCCTGCCATCACGCTTTATGTGCAGTTTGTCCAACGTAGAAATGTTGTTCCTCACCTCTAAAACAGCATGCGTTCAGGAGACCTGGCACACCTTTGTTTTATTTTTTTAAAATGTTTTTTATAACCTGCTTCATTGTTTCTTGAAGTTATTATGAAGTGCCTCTACATACAGCACACACGTGGTCTAAGAACTCGCATTTGCTTAAAAAAAATAAAAATAAATCTACCTATTTTTGTAACTTTTACGTGATTATTTCAGCTTTTTTTTCTCATCTGACGTACGCGCGCGCGCGCGCGCGCACGCGCGCGTGCGTGTGTGTGTGTGTGTGTGTGTGTGTGTGTGTGTGTGTGTGTGTGTGTGTGTGTGTGAGTGTTGACGATGGTTGCTGACCATACATTCCAATAGGAGACTGAGTGGAGGGAAATTTGTGCTGATGCAGCAGGGCGAAATATAAACACCATTGTATACAGGACACAAGATGACAAATAGTCTTGTTATATGTGAAACGTCCACATTTGAATCAGTTCTACTCACCAAATTGGGATTCGCCGGTGTCGGAAACATTAGCCGCCATGACTTCGCAGTTGGATGGAGCCACGCCATATAAGGATGATGACCTGGTGTGCACAGCCCGAGCAGCAGAATCCGACTACAGCAGACGGTCGGAATCGAAGTACAAAATAAAGCGTCAGAAATCATCTATTTCAAGGTTTTCGGTACCTCGCGACATTTACATTCTTCTATTTTCATCTATTTATTATTATTATTATTATTATTATTATTATTATTATTATTATTGCTGTTGATGTTGTTTTAAATATTGTTTGTCATAGTTTTCGCTAAGCGTAGGAACAAATTTTGAGAACTATTGCTTTTTGTTCTCAGGGAAATGACCTGACTGATGGCACTAAAATGGAATCTTGCCTTAATAGAAATTTTGGAAAAGGAACTAAGCATGAAAACATTCGTAGCTACAGAATTGCTTGCTGCAGTAACATTATAGCATTTAATCATATTATTGGCAAAGAAACTCTCTCTCTCTCTCTCTCTCTCTCTCTCTCTCTCTCTCTCTCTCTCTCTCTCTCACACACACACACACACACACACACACACACACACACACACACACACACACACACGTGGGCGCGCGCGCGCGCGCTGATACGTATTGTCTCGCTTTCCTCGTGGTTTCCTTGTGTCTCCTTTCACTATAAGGACGGCCTCCGTGGGAATAATCTGGTTCGCCAGACGAGTTGTTCGATTTCTACCACAAACACATCTCTCTCTCTCTCTCTCTCTCTCTCTCTCTCTCTCTCTCTCTCTCTCTCTCTCTCTCTCACACACACACACACACACACACACACACACACACACACACACACACACACACACACGCCCACACAGACACACACACACACACACGTGGGCGCGCGCGCGCGCGCTGATACGTATTGTCTCGCTTTCCTCGTGGTTTCCTTGTGTCTCTGTAGCCGGCCGTTTTGTCCGACCCGGCCGTTTTGTCCGAGGTGGACAGAACGGCCGTGTGGGACAAAACGGCCGGCTAAAACCCGGCTGTTTTGTCCGACTTTCAATTTTTTTGTCGGACAAAACGGCCTGGCTGGACAAAGCGGCCGGCGCTATGTAAGCGGCCGTTTTGTCCCATATATTTTTTAATTGTTCTTTGCCCAGTTCCACTGGCAAAGAAGTATGAATTCGTCGCGTTCTGGTTTTTTGTTTGTTTGTTTTTGTTTGTTTGTTTGTTTGTTTGTTTTTTCTGTCTGTCGCAAGGATATCTTCCGAACGAAAAGTCGGAGTCGCGTCAAACTTTGTGTGGTGGTGTGCCACATGAATGGCAAGAGATTGGAACAAGATGTGTGTGTGTGTGTGTGTGTGTGTGTGTGTGTGTGTGTGTGTGTGTGTGTGTGTGTGTGTGTGTGTGAGAGAGAGAGAGAGAGAGAGAGAGAGACAGACAGAGAGAGAGAGAGAGAGAGAGAGAGAGAGAGACAGACAGACAGACAGACAGAGAGAGAGACACAGAGAAAGAGAGAGACAGAGACAGAGAGACACAGAGAAAGAGTGAGAGAGAGAGAGAGAGAGAGAGAGAGAGAGAGAGAGAGAGAGAGAGAGAGAGAGAGAGAGAGAGCGAGAGAGAGAGAGCGAGAGAGAGAATCTATAACTTCATGTGACTTATAAATGTCAATGTGTGTCAACTACTCAGTGTGTGTGTGTGTGTGTGTGTGTGTGTGTGTGTGTGTGTGTGTGCACGTATGTATGCGTGTGTGTGTGTGCGTGCGTACGTGCGTGCGTGCGTGCGTGCGTGCGTGCGCGTGTGTGTGTGTGTCCAAAAGTGAGGAAAGTACTTTCAGTAGTGATGTAGCAGTGTGAAAGACAAAGACAATTATTGAATGAATGTCAGTGCGTGTCAGCTACTCGGTGCGGAGAGAGACAGAGAGAAAGGTGGGGCTAAGATATGAGGGTAAAGGAAGGCGGGGGGGGGGGGGGGGGGGGGGGAACGGGCAGAGAACATATCTGCCGTGCGGCGTTGCAGCCGCTCGGCGATACGTTTGTTATGGCTGTGCCTAGTTCATGCTACAATTTGTACTTAGGCTTGCTGATGTTGCACTTAGCGTAATGTTTTATCCCACCTACATTCAAGTATAGGGTGACGTCACCCACATTTTGTTGATCAGGAAGGATAAATCTCAACATTTTTTTTTTTTTTTTTTGTAGGCGGAAATCGACCATTACACAGTGCTATTATCATGACTGTCAGTGAAGTGGGTCAGCTCTATATGGGTGTGTGTGTGTGGGGGGGGGGGGGGGGAGGCGGGGGGGGGGGGGGGGTGTTATGTCAAATAAATCGAATTTTCGAAGTTTTGAATTATCATTCAAGAACATCTTTTAGCTCAAAAGGTAGATGAAAGACAGCACTATCTACACTGAAAAAGGCAATATTGCAAATACATTAAGAAGCAAGAAAACAAGGAGGGGGTGGTTTAAATACACCTTTTCCAAATTTTAAGGTCAAGGTTATGACCTTGACGTGTTACCTTCAAAACCGAAAATCTGTTTTTTGCCATATCTCGGGCAGCGGTCAACATAGGAAGCTGAAACTTGGTATGAAGGTTGTTTGGTTTTTTTGCTCTCCGAATATGTCAAAGCAATTAAGGTCAAGGTAAAGGTCACAGACAACGTCAGACTCTCAAAATTGAGGGTGCATTAATTGTTTGTCCCAAGACCCCAACGATTTGACACAGTCACATCAAATGTTGTATCGTGATGTGCCACCTGTCTCTCTCTGTCTCTGTCTGTCTGTCTGTCTGTCTCTCTCTCTCTCTCTCTCTCTCTCTCTCTCTCTCTCTCTCTCTCTCTCTCTCTCTCTCCCTCTCTCTCTCTCCTGCAGCCAAGTAAAGAAATCACGAGAATAAGACCCACTCGATAGTCATGGCCCCTGACGGCCAATGGTCAGCTTAAGACGCCAAATTGGCCAGCTGGGGGCATGACGGCCGATGGGGTTTTTCCCTCGTGATTTCTTTACTTGGGGTAGACAGACAGAAAAAAAAAGAAAAAAAAAAGAAAAAAAGAAAAAGCCGCTTACATAGAGCCGGCCGTTTTGTCCAACCAGGCACAACCTCGGACAAAACGGCCGGCTACAACAGTAAAGACCTGGCAAATATGTGAACTTTAAAAAAAAGAGGGGGCGCGGAAAATGTAAACATAGAATTAAGAAAAGGTATCATCAGTATGAAAACTCTTCTTTAGCTGCAGCGTGATCCCTCTGGAAGGCAGATCCATTTACATTGCCTGCTCCTAGGCCTTTCGTCGGCTGGATTGGGCTCATCAGGGAGACACGGCTGATTGTGTCTGTGCCATTGGCGTCAGATAGAGACACACCACAGTCCATAATTCTGTGGTGTTCACACCACCAAGAGCTCAAAAAGAATCCAACAGCACCCCCAAAGCAGCCAGCAAAGAGTAGTAAAATGAAACCAAACGAAAGTGTGTAGAGGAAAAAAAAAAAGTTGCTGAAAAACTATGCAAATGGTCTAAAATGTAGGGGACAATCTTTGAGCATACGCTTGAGGATCCATTCAAGGTTACAAGATA
>CM031624.1:5168157-5169504 GCA_018398815.1 Conus ventricosus | reverse complement strand
CTTATCTTAATTCTGTCCATAGAACAATCAAATTCACAATAAATTCATCCAAACGAGAAATAGCTTTTCTGGAAATTCTGATTAAGCTTAAGGATGGCCTGCTGCAAACAGATCTATACATCAAACCCACTGATGCTCACAATTATTTGCATTATCGGTCAGCACACCCTCAGCACTGCATGCAAAAAATATACCCTTTAGCCAGTTCCTAAGACTGAGACGCATTTGCTCCTTAGAAGACGATTTCTGGATTCCCTGCACTGAAATGACCCAATACTTACAGAAAAGAGCCTTTCCTCCACACTGCATCCAACAGGCACTGAAACGGATCCAAAACATCCTGCGCAGTCAAACTTTACAGTACAGACAAAAACACACCACACAAAGGGTGCCCTTTATTATCACGCACAATCCTAAGAACCCTCCCCTTAAAGCTTTGTTCCAGGAATATCTGTCACACTTACATACATCCAGGAGATTGCAGCAGGCCATTCCTGACCCGCCAATCCTCGGAGAACGAAATAGCAGATCTCTGGGGAACCTGCTAATGCCCTCAGTAATTCCCAGTCCTATCAGTGGAGGGGAGCCAGGATGCTTCAGATGCAGAAGAGACCGCTGTTCTGTGACCTCCGAAACCTTTAACATATATATATATATATATATATATATATATATATATATATATATATATATATATATATATATATATATATATATATATATATATATATGAAATAGAGAAATATGTGCCATTGGTGGAGACGAAATATGCAAGATACCAAACAAAATGGTCCCCTTATATTGACGTAATGTGTGGTAATGGCTATCTTATGAACTGTGTTTTCTGTCTTTTCCATTTACACGTTACCCGCGCCCTATGAAGCCTTCTGAGATGAACGTTATATTGAAATTTGTCTTTATAATTGGCATTCACAGTCTGTCATGATTTGAGATGAACGTTATATTGAAATTTGTCTTTATAATTGGCATTCACAGTCTGTCATGATTTGATTGAATTGTGGGGTCGTAAAGGGAAAGTACGTAACGTATTTATAACCTTGCATGATGTCTGTGTACATTGTTTATGTTGATCATCGGAAAAGGGGGGTAGGGTCTTAGGGGGGGTGGGTGGGGGCGAAAACTACTTACACTGAGGAAGAGACAACCAGCGCCACACTCGGCAGTGGTGAAACCTGTTCAGGACAGGACAGGGCAGCAGAGTGGAAAACAATGACGTTCTGGACTCAGTTCCATTTCAAAGGTCATACATTAAAACATGTTCTGTGTTCTAAGATCGGAAAACCAAACATGTCTTTAAACAGAATGTTCTTATTTCTTAATGAATAC
>CM031624.1:5145657-5163157 GCA_018398815.1 Conus ventricosus | reverse complement strand
GACTGGCATGGGTCACAGCACACCAGTGACGATTTGCTGAAATAGGGTTTTTAAAGACAACAATTTTTTTGGGGCCGTATATTAAAATCGTTAAATAGTATTTAAAAAGTGCTCTAAAACACAAAGATTTGGTGTTCATTTTTCCCAGCCAGTTTTAGATACGGGGAAAAAGCAGATAATTATGTGTCGCTTTTGTCATTTTCTAAGGACTTCCATTCATAATTTCTGTTTCCCCTGTTCTTCATGTTTTGGGGAAAAAATATATTCCCCAAATTAAATGACCCATGCTTTTCGGGTTTACTACTGTGAATTAGAAATGAGTGGTATTATCTAATGAAAAGCACTACACATAAAAAATTTTTAAAAAACGTTTGTGTACTGTTTAAAATAAAAGTACTAGGAGGGACCCATACCAATGACATTTCTTCCTTTGTTTTGCTTTGTTATGCTTTACTTTATTTTTTGTTTTTTGCATGACAAATGTTTTAGACCAGTTCTAAATACCTGTTTATTATTAAATTATTATATATTATTATATTATATATATATAAAATTTTAAAATTATTTTTTAATTAATTATAAATTTTATATATATATATTACGAAACAGTAAAAAATGTCCTTTAAAAATCCAAAAGAGTTTTAAACGTTGGGGACAACATTTTTAAAAATATTTTTTAGCACTTCATTTAAAAATATTTTTAACAAAAAAATTTTTTATTATATTTTTATATATTATATTTTTTAATTATATATTTTTTTTATAAAATTAATTAATAATTTTGTTTTGATTAAAAAGCCTAAAAAAAAATTCACAAGTGCTCCCCCCTTTGGGGCAACATTGGGAAAAAAAAAAGTGTAAAGGGTTTTCAACAAATTTGTTTTCTGCGCTTGGCTATCGTCAGGATGGATTTTGGGTTGCCCACCCCCGGTGTTACATAGCATGTAGCCCGTTGCAGCTTTTTTTTCTCACGCAGCAGTTTTGATGTTTTGTTTAGGGGGGGGTATGGCTTTAAACAGGGGGTGGGGGGTTACCTGATGTGTACTAAGGGGTTTGGGGTTTTGGGTTTTTTTTTTGGTTTATTATTGGATTTTTGGATCCGTGTTATGTCTAAGTAGTTCACTACCTTTTTTTTCTTCGAGGGAAAATTTTAAATTGTGATTTTGGAAGTTTTTGATAGTTCTTTCTTCCATTTCCAAGGGGTTTTTGGGGTTGTTGGTTTGAAAGAAAGGGCCGTCACTCTGTACAGCCCGACTTTTTTCCCGGGTTTTTTTTTCTTGATGTTGGATAGCATGAATAGCCCCAACCATTTTGCTGTTTCTGCACCATCTATAAACCCATAGCACGCCCAAATTTGTTTTTTAGAAAAGTTGGGCTTTTGGCCTTTGGTGTTTTAAAAGCTTTTTTTTTTACGTCCTCTACCGTCACAGGCTACACTGGCAAGTTTTTTTTCTTTAGTTCATAGTCATGTGATTTTTTGTGGATTTTTTTTTGGTTTTTTTTTGGGGATGTTTTTGTCAAGAATTTTAAAAGTATTGTTTGGTTCATTTTGTAGTAATTGCTCGTTTTGTCGCCTTCAAAAAATATTTTTTTTTTTTGACTTGTTTTATTTGGTTTTTTTTGTTTTTTGGAAATCGTTAGATTTTTTAATCAACCCAACAGAAAACAAAAAATCCACCAAAATCTGAACTAAGCAAGAAAATTCGGAAAAAAATAATAAAAAACAAAAATCAAATTTTAAAATACAACCTCGGGAAGAACCAAACAAATTATCCAATGGTTAAAAAAACTCAAAAAAAAGAAATACAGTATTCATCCATTTGCATAGTGATTTTACCCAATAGATGGGGAACTCTAAAACAAAGCATTGAATTTTGCCATAACCACACGGGGAAAAGGGTCAGAAAGGAAACATTCTCCCACAAAAAAACAATTAAACGCAAATAAAACCTGGATCAAAAAAAAGACAGAAAACCAAATGTAGTCCATGGGCTCCTATGAGGGTGCAGAAACATTCGAAGGGTTTGGGACTGTTATGCTACCAACTCAAGAAAAAACGGGAAAAGCAGTGGGTTGACAGAGTACGGCCTTGCTGCACTAAAAAACAACCCAAGAACCATTGAGTGGAAAAAGAACATGCAAAATCTTCCAAAATCACAATTTAAAAATTACCATTGAAGCGAAAAAAGAGGTATTTCGCAGTGAGAAAAGTGTTCAACAATGCGCAAGAATACCGGAGGCACACAAAAAAGGGGAAAAAATTTAAAAAATCCCAATACAACCCAGAAACAACCAAAAAAAAGAAAGAAAAATAGAAGAAAAAAAAATCATATGGTCAACCCCCCATACGAGGAAAATCAAAACAAACATAGGGAAAAAATTTCTTCAAAACCCAAACAATTCATTCCAAAAGAACCAAACTGCCCAAAATTTTTTAACAAAACACTGTTAAACTATACATATCATGTATCCCAAACCCCCAAAACCAATTGATCATCCCAAAAAAATAAAATAAAACACGAAAAGAAGGGTAAAGAAGGAAATCTGCAATTTTGCACTAAAAAGAGAAAAGGTCCACTAAGCAATAAATTGTCTTCACAAAATATTGTTACCAGGTTCCGTGACATCAGAAAAAAAAAGAAACATATTAGGGATCATAAAAACCACTCAAAACCAATATGAAACCACAACAGTTTTCAACCAAAAAATACAAAACCCTCTGAATTACAATCATCTGGAAATTTAAAACCCCGCAAAAAAAACTTAACTACCCGGAAAATCAAAAAAAAGGCACCCAAACAGAATTTTTCAAAAAGATGCAACCTTTTCCTAACTGAAAAATGGCAAAAATCTATGTAAACCCCATTTTAGAACCCTTAAACAAAAATGAAAAGTAAATAACTGCGGGCCCAAAAATAAAAATCGGTTTTTTATGAAACACCCCGTAACAACCAAAAACAAAAAAATACGTGCAACCAACACGCACGCAAACACAGTGCAACCGGGGCCCCACGCTATAAAAACACCGGCGGGGGGAAACCCAAAACTCCATCCTGCGATGCCAAACGCGAGAAAAAAAATTTGTAGATAATTTAAAATTTCCCCTTTTTTAACTTTTTTTTTTAATTTAATAAAATTTTAAAAAAGAATTTTCCCCCCCTTAAACACAAGGTGGGGGGCCATTTTTGGAAAAATCCCAAGGACTAAAATACAACAAACTTTTAACCCCCGGGAAAAGTACCGACACCGCCAGAAACTTACTGTTGGCGGGTTTTTTGAAAACTCAACAAACATGCTACAGTTTTGCACACCACCCTTTTCGGGGGTTTGCATTCTTTTTAAAATAAAAAAGGCAGAGAGTCAAATTACCATTTTCCCTGGCATGGGGGAGAAACAAACCAGGTTTCGAAATTGGTATATGCCAAATTTTTAATTTTAGTAGTTTTCCCTCCCTATTGGGGATGTCCCCCCCCCGGGAGACAAAAGTTGGAAGGTCATTTTGAGAAGCTTTCCCCCCCCCCCCCCCCCCCCCTTTCCCCCACTAAACACTACTGTTTTGGGCAAAATCATCTACCACGCAGATTGAATGCTTATCTCCCCCTTTTTTTTATCTAAGAAAAAGCAAGTTTTTGTTATAATTAAAAAATTTTTCTTGCGGTCATTGCAACCCAACGCCTGAAAGTTGCTTGAAGGGTTTGCTGGGAAATTATCCTTTGGGAATTTATTATTTGTTGATTTTAGCCCCTTGCGTTTCATTCCAAAAAATGGCCCCAGCCTTGTGTCTTAAGAGGATATCTTTTTAAATTTTTTCTACTTTTCACAAAAAAAAGAGCTTTTTTGCTTTTCTCATTTTTTTTTCTTCTTGGGTGGCCCCCTTTGGTTGTTTTTTTGAAAACTCAAAAACATACTAATTTGCACCCACCTTTTCGATTGCTTCTTTTTAAAAATGAAAAGGCAGAGGAGTCAAATTCCCATTTTCCCGCGGTCACTGGGAGAAAAAAGCAGGCTCAAATATCAGTAATGACCAGGTTTTTGTTATGTTTTTTCCCCCCCATTGGAGGTGTCCCCCCTTGGGATATAATTGCTGAAGGTATTTTTGAAAACCCCTTTATTTATTTATTTATTTTTTCCCCCATTACTCACTCAAAACACATTTGTTATTTAGGCAAAATCATTCCCCTGCAGATATGAAGCTTACCCCCCCTTTTTTTTAAATATAGACAAAAGAGGTTTTGTTTTTAATTCAATATTCTTGGGGTCATTGCAACCCCCAAGCTGCCTGAATTGCTGGAAGGTGCTCGGTACTTTTCCTTGGAATTTATTAGTTTGTTGTATATTTTTAATAAATAAAAATATATAAAAAAATTTATTTATTATGGGGTGTGTGTTGTGGGAAAGAAAATTTATTTTTGTGGGTGAACGACCATCCCCTCAGTAGGGGCCTAGGCCAAAATCTGAATAAACATTCGCTTGCATTCTCTCTCTCCTCTCCCCTCGCTTCTCTGTCTCTCTCTGTCCGTTGCCTCTCTCTCTCTCCCCTCTCCTTCTTCTTCTCTCCTCTCTCTCCTCTAGCCCATAAAAGAGGGTTCTATATGACTCTACGGGGCCCTTTTCCATGTGTGGCTTCCTTTCTGGATAGGGGGATTTTTTGTTTCTTTGTAAAAATTATAGTGTTGTACTTGAAAAGTGTGACCTTTTCAAAAAAAGTTCCAAAAATCAGGACACATTGGAGTTGTAAAACTGACCTACGTATTCAGTGAAATCACTTCCCAGATTTTTACACAGGCATTGAAAATAGGAGCAGGTTATCTCAACTACTAGAACTTAGACGTTAAAAATAAAAAATGAAATGAACAAAAGTAGTTAAAATATTTTGGGTTATCGTATTTACATTTTATTTCTGGTTTTTAAAACGATGTCGAGTACTGCGTATTTGCCTGTTTTAAAGCTTTCAATTGGTTGTGTTTTTCTTACGTTTTACTTTTTTTTTTCGATTGATTTTTTTGTGCTGAACCCCCCCATGTCACAAAAAGGCTTATAGCTATAAACATTAAACTGTTCAGGTTCCCTCTTTCTCTTGTCTCTCTTTTTTGTCTGTCGGCTGTCTGTCTCTCTCTCTCTCTCTCTCTCTCTCTCTCTCTCTTCTTCTCTCTCTTCTCTCTTTTCTCCCCCTCTTTACTTTTTCACTCAGTCCCCCACATTTTAAAAAAACAAGTTTAGCTAAACTAAAAAAAAAAAACAAAACATGTATTAGTTTTTCGTTGTTTTCAGAACGCCTTTGGGGCCTATGATGGACCGCGCTTTTCAGAAGTGAAAAGGGTGTTTTGGGGAAATTGTTAATTATTGAGGGTACTTCCCACTCTGAAAAGGGGCATTGCCTTAGACCAAACTTTACTTCATGTCTTCAAGAGGTTTTAAATTTAAGAAAGTGCTTTTCGCCCCAAATTGTTTTAATGAAATTCCCTTTCCCTTAAGGGGATCACAGAGGGAAAGCACTGATTAAAATGGCACAAAGTTCTGCTGATTTCTTTGGGTTGCTGTTTGCAGTTTACTCATATTACTATTAGATACAGCTTGGTTTTAAAAAACCACTAAGCGGGCTCGTTGAACGAAAGGGGGGAAACCATCATAAAAAAAGGCCAAAAAAAACTTTTGGGTTTGGTATTTTATCGAAACCTAGTTTGGTGCGATTTCACTTTATTCGCAAAACCAGAACAGTAAGGAAGCTGACCGGGAAAACCCGAAGTCGCTTGGGAAAAATTACTTCCCTCGTCCTTTTCTGTTCTGTAAACTGTGCTCAAACGGCCCATCGTGCTAACGCAAAAATTTTAAAGGGCTGGAAATTTAAAAAAGAGAGAGAGAGAGAGAGGGGAGGGAAAAGAGGAGAGAGAGAGAGAGAGAGAGAAGAGAAGAGAAGAGAGAGAGAGAAGAGAGAGAGAAGAAGAGAAAATTTTAGTTTGCTACCAAGATTTTGATTTCATTCCCATTGTGTTCTGATGTAAGTGTTTCTGGGGAAAAAAAATTTCTCCTGTCGAACAATTATAAAAAATTGGGTTTGGATTTTTTTTGGGCGAATCGCCGATGAAAAAAAGTATAACATCTGAGGAAATGATTGGAAACAGGTTTCTTGGCACCGTTATTAAAAATCGCACATCAAACTGTTAATGCACTTTTCAGCCCTCCTGCAACGATCGCAAAACGCAAAAAGTTCGTATTTCCCAGCTTTCCCTGAGGGAAACTGACAAATGCTGTAACTTCCTAAAATTTAAAAGGGCAGTGTCGCATTGAAGGGGTTTTTTTTTCCCATGAGGGTTTTTCCTGGTTAAAAACTTCTCCTAAAAACAAAAAACCCCTCCCCTATTCTTGAAATTTGGGTTTTGGTCAATTCAAACCGTTTGGACATTATAAAAAAGGCAGACCCTTCCCCCTTGCTTTCCCCTTTAAAAATCGTACGCTTGATTTTTTTCATTTGGTTTAATTCATTTAAACCCTGCTTTACCAGATCCCCCTTCACCTCTTTTAGTGGGTTCATCCTTTCGTGGCGGTATGGGATCACAATTCTCAGAATATTGCATAAAGCTGACATTCATATGCGGCCCAAATTTGTTTTTTTTTTTTTCAGTTGTCAAAGCACAGAACTGAGTGGTAGTAGGAACGCGAATGTTTCAAACTTCCTTTCAGGCAACAAAGATCAAATCACTGTCAGTACTTTAAACCCCATCCACACAGCCAGTCGTTTGGGGTGGGACACCAAAAACCTTCCGTCCTGTGGTAGATTGATTTTTCCGTCAAACCCGGACGTGGTTTGTGCTTGTTTAGTTTTGAAAATGTGCCCCCAAATTTCATAAACCCATCGGGATTTCTCAGCGTCACGGCCCCATCTTTCGAAAAAGGGAGGGGTGGCATGGTGGGTCTCTGCCAAATTTTTGCCGGTTATGTTTCTTTTGGGTCGGTGCAAGCTTGGAAGGGGTACGGTTTAAATTCTTTCTATCCCCCCCTTTGTGGAGATTTTAGCTTGCAGCTGGTAGCTGCTTTTGTTTCGCTAAATTTCCAAGGGTCTCATGAACGCCATACATTTACGGCCCTGCAGCGTTATGGGGGTTTTTAGGCTGCAGACTGTTGTGGAATTTGTGAGGCAAGGACGTCAAGAAATGAAAAGGGTCGTGTCAAACGTAAGCCGCGGGGAAACAGTCCTGTGTCGCAGCTGGTGAATCAGCCTAGGTTGAAACACCCGGTGGTGTTGTTTAGACGACACCCCCTCTTTTTATCAGAAATTTTAACGGGACTGTCATGCGACATTGGTGGGGGCTGTCAACCCCCTTTCCCTTCAGATCCCCTTTATCTCTATTTCCTTCTAAGAATTGCGTTCTTCTCCCGTTTAAACTCTGCTAAAAAATTCTCCATTTCGAATAATACCTATGGCATTTTTTTTTCATCTAGGGTCTGGTTTCTTGAAATAAATTCCCAATTTTTGCGTAGTTAAATGTCCGGTTCCGTCAATGCATCTCTTACAACCCCCTCTTACCCATCAATAGCTTATTTCTCCCCCTTCCCTTCCCCATAAAATTGATTCTGCGCTAATCTCTCTCCTCTCTCTCCTCTCTTTTCCCCCTCTCTTTTCCTTTTCTCTCTCCCTCCCCTCCTCTCCCCTCTCTCACCTCTTTTCTCTCTTCTCCCCTCTACCCCCCCCCCCCCCCCCCCCCCCCTCCCTCTCTGAATGAGTAATGGGGGTTGTGTTTTTTGGTGTGTGGTTTTGGTGTGTGTGTGTGTGTGGTGTGTGTGTGGTGTGTGTGCGCACGCCGCAATCCCTGCTGTTTTTGTTGTGGGGGGGGGGGGGTGCGTGGTGTGTGTGTGTGGGGGGGGGGTTGAGCTTGCTTTTTTAGATTCTTTGACACGAACTTGGAGGAAGACACAATTGAAGGAAACATAAGAAAATTTGGGAAAAAGGTCTAAAAAGTAAAATTATACCAAAAAATGTATCTAAAAACATGAAATGAATCTTTCGAAAACACGCCCCTTTTGCTATTGCAATGAACGGGGAAAGGGAAAGGTAGAATGGGGAAAAAATCATTTAAAAAAAGTCTTTCCAATGCAAATGGATTGTCTTACGCTAAGAAGGTCCTTCCCCCCTGGACACTGCGGGCACTGAGTATGGAAAAACCCCAAAGCTTTTTCAGCAGTCCTCCTTTACTTTGATCCTTGATCGTTGCATGCCAAAAAAAACCCCAAGAAGCTGGGGAGGGCCCGGGTTTTAAGTGGTTTTATTCATTATATCGACGGTATGGGCACTCTCTTGTATGGATGTTTTTGGTTTTTTTTTTTCCCCCGGGGAGTCGGCGTCCACCTCCCTTGGCCGGGGGCACGGCAGGTAGGTTAACCCAATAGAACGACATACTGCCAGCCAATCAAAGGCTTTTCCTGTCGGTGGGTGTTTTCGTACAGGGGCCCGTCGCGCAGCTCCAAAACCCAGGGAGTATGCCACAAAAGGGCCACTACACTTTTTTTTTTCTGAGGCTTAGGGCCTGAAAAACATTTTTATCCATACGGTCTACGCCCCCCAAGGTCTGGTTTAGTGTTTGATGAGTGGGGCTCAGGGATCCAAAATCTAGGAAGGGCCCTTTATTTCCCCCCGGGTTGTTTTGGGTTTTTTATTTCTTTTTAGCGTGCATACTTTTCTGAAAGCAACCATCGTCTGGGTGCTTTATCATCAAAAACATTAAAAGAGCACCTGCAGGTCCAGGCACATACGCTGGTAACGTCCCCCTTTGAACCTGTCCCCGCCTTTGGGGCCCAGTTCTGTCTCTCCACTCTTCCTCGACAGCGTCGGTGTGCTTTTTTTTTTTTTTTTTTTTTTATTAAAGTCTTCTGTTAGTAAAGACCCCTTTCTTTTTACCCAAGACCCTTTCCCTTAGCTGCCACCCCAAAGATGGGAAAGCACATGTTTAAATAAAGGCCCCCGGGTCGGCCTCTCCAGGGGCTTGTGCACAAAAAAAAGTGAAATGAAACAAACTCCCCAAAAAGACAAAATGTGAGCAATTTTAAACCCTTCATATTCAATTAAGTATAGCCCACTTGCAAACCCCTTGGGGGTGTTAATTGGAAATCACTGCAAATAAAACTCTCAGTTCGGTATCTACACTCCTATGTCCGCGAATCCCAAAGAAGCCCTTTGAAAAGTCCTATACTCTGACCAAACCCCCCTTATGGGGAAGGCCTATCTCAAAATTTAACGAGTCAGTTGGGAAAACCCTTGTTGTTTGGTAATGACTTTTGTTCCAAAATATTTACGTTGGTGGCAAGTCCTCCTCTCCTCAACATCTGGCGTGGTGCGCCTCCTCCCCGCCACTACAGTTGGATAGGCAAAATTTTTTCCCCCGGTGTCAAAGGCACATCAATACAATTTGCCATGTGAAAAAAGGAGTAACAATAAAAAATTTGGCTTTTGGGGGGAAATTCAGTGAAAACCATCCAGTAACAAAATAAATCACTGCGCCAAATAAAAGTTTTTGAAGATGTCGCAATTTCAGGTGAAGGTAAATTTCGTATAAGAAAGTATCATTTCAAACAACTGAGGTACATCCTGACTCATTTTTTTATTGTCGATCGCCATCAGCGTTTCTTGCAGACGAAAAAAAATTTTCAGTTGTATTGCATGTCTTGTCTGAATCGTTACACATAAAGGCCTGTCTATATCTCTGGCCTCTTAAAATTTAAATTTCCTATCCCTTCCCCCCCTTCTTCCCCCGGACCCAATTTTCCCTTTTCTCTTTTAACCGAAAGCAGCAGTTTCTAGGGGATTTTTATTTTCTGCCGCGACACTCTGGAAATTTGCTACCTTTCAAAATAAGTCTGTTTGTTCCCCTGACTGCAAGTCTGCACTTAAAAAGTTTTTTTTAAACGTTGGGGCGAGTACAAATGGATATTAACTAAAAATTTTAGCTGACTTCGCACATGCTTTTTTTACAAAAGAGTTTTTTACCCTGTGACACAGTGATGTGTCCATGATTGCACTCTGTCTATATGTGTGTGTGTGTGTGTGTTTGGGGTGTTGTTGTGGGTGTGTGTGTGTGTGTGTGGGTGTTTGGGGGTGTGTGTGTGTGTGGTGTGTGTTGTGGTGTGTGTGTGTGGGGGGGTTTTGTCGGTTTGGTGTTTGAAACATTAGTTGTTAAAACTTGGGAAAACCCCCGCAGCCTACGTTTTTGGGTGGGTAATGAACCCCTTTAGTATCTTAATTTTGTTCTTTTTCTTCTTCTTCTTTTCTTCTTTTCTTCTTCTTCTTCTTCTTCTCTTTTCTTTTTTTCTTTTCTTCTTTTTTCTTCTTCTCTGATGTAAATGAAATTTTAGATCTTTAAAGATGAGTGTGATGATTGATGTGAATGTTGATGATGATGGATGTTTATATGATGCGTTGATGGAATGAATGATGGAAAAGATGTGATGATGATGATGATGTCTCATCTCTCACATCTCATCTCATCAACAATCATCACATCCATCTCATCTCTCATCATAATCCACCTTTTCTTCATTGTTTTCATCATTATCTTTATATCATCATTACTTTGATTTTTGTTTTTATTTCATTTTTTGGGTTTTTTATTTCCCTGGCCGGTGATGTTGGGTTTCAATGATTGTTTATAAAAATTTTTTATTTCGTTTTGTTTTGCTTATTTATTTTCAATTATTTTTATTATTATTATTAAAATTTTTTTATTATTATTATTATTTTTATTAATGTTTTATCAACCTTTTTTTTATCATTTTTCGCTACGTTAATATCATTATCTTACTTCGTAAAAATTTTATATTGTTATTTTTTTTAATTTTATTATTATTATTATTTTTATTTTGTTTTGTTTTTTTTTATTATTTTATTATTTATTATTATATTTTTTTTATTATTATTATTATTTTAAATTTTTATTATTATTATTTAATTTATCAATTGTTTGTTGTCCTTGTTGTTGTTTTTCCCTTTTTTGTCTAGATCCAAATCAAAAAGCACACACGTGAAAAAGTTGTTGATTTCCCCAAAGGCACTAAATGTGAATATATGCTTTCTCAATTTAAAAACAAAATATCAAATGCAGGTGTTTCTAAAGGGGGGTGGGGTTTGAAAGATAGAGCGTTTTTTGTGGTGTGTGTGTTGGTTTTGTGTGGTGTGTGGTGTGCGTGCGTGCGTGCGTGCGTGCGTCGTGCGTGCTGGTGTGTGTGGGGTGTGGTGTGTGTTTTTGTGTGTGGTGTGTGTGTGTGTGTGTGTGGGGGGTGTGTGGTGTGTGTGTGTTGTGCGGCGTGCGGGTTTGTGGGTGTGTGTGTGTGTGTGTGTGCGGGTGCGTGCGTGCGTGCGTGCGGCGTGGTGGTCGTACTACGGGGTGTGGGGTGGTTTGTGTGTTGTGTTTTGGGTGTGTGTGGGTGTGTGGGGTGTGTGTGTGTTGCTGGAGAGAGTGCGTGGGGGCGTTAATGCGTATTTTCTTTAAAGATTTTGGGATCAAATTTTGAATTTTGTTTTACAAAACAGTCTGCAAAATGGGGGGAAAACGGGCGATTTCCAAACCCCCGCAAACCCGGGCAGAAAATGTGCAAAAATCATGAAAAATTATCGGCTGGTGTGAAGCCAGGCAAGTATTCCAAAAAGAGAGATAGAATAGAAAGAACAGACAGAAAAAGGGGGGCCAGGAGAGGAGGGGAGAGAGAGAGAGAGAGAAGAGAGAGAAGAGAGAGAGAAGAGAGAGGGGAGAGAGAGAGGAGAGAAGCTTAAAACTCAGAATTTTATTTTATATAAGGCATTGGTCCTTTAAGGGGGGAGGGGGGGGGGGGGGGGGGTGCATGGAGAAAGTAACAAAAATGAGAATTTGGTATAAACAAAAAAGCGGGTGGACTTCTCTTTTCCCGAGGGCATAAAATGATCTAAACTGAAATCCTGAACAAGTTAATTTTAAAAAAAAGGAAAAAACAACAAACTTTTCTTTCTTTCATTTGGATGCCTAAGCGGATTTAAAAAGAAAATTTTACAGGAAACCAGGAAGCTTAATTGGATATACAATATCCCCTTTTCAAGATGAAAATTGCGCGATAAACAAAATCAATTCGCTTCTTTTTCCATTTTGCTTAGTGGACAAATTTAAATCCCTTCGTATTTTTACCGTAAAAGAGGGAGAGAGAGAGAGAGAGAGAGGAGAGAGAGAGAGAAGAGAGAAGAAGAAAAGAGAGAGAGAGAGAGAAGACAACGAAAAGCAGACAACAAGAGTCTGGGGGGGGGAATCAGGTGTGCTTTTTGAGCTTTTTGGGACGTTTGGGAAGGGGGTCTTTAGGCTCTTTTAATGCTTTTTATGTTTTTAAACTATTGTGTGATACATTTCGCATTCCTTGTTCGCGCCAGTGTTACACCTATTTTTTCTTAGTTTCCTTTGTGTTTCAAATTTGTCGTTAAGTCTAGCCATTACAAAAATCTGCTTCGGTCCATGGCTTTTCGTTTTCCCTTCATCATCCGAATCGGTTCCATAAAATTTTCCTGTTTTCCTGTTGTTGTTAGTGAGTCAGTCTTCAGTCTGTCATAACTACACATGATGTCTTGTTTCACCTCACTTCCATTTCAAACCCAAAGGGTCCGATTGTGCCAAAATCTCTCCCGGAAACGACCTAGTTTGTCCCATGATGCCAACCCGTTTTTATCCCTTTCATGAAATAAAAAAATTTAAAAAAAAAAGGAAAATTAATGGCTTAAAAGCCAACACAGTCATCTCTAAATGTCGTTCATGTTTCATTTTCCATGGAATAACGAAAAAAATAATCCATTTTTTGGCATTTTCTTTTTTTTATTTAAGCGTTACGCGTGATGTTTGGGGCCCTTTAAAATTAAAAAAGGGGGTTTCCTTTATGTTTCGTGTCAAAGAACCCCGGGGCAACAATTTTGTCTGTCACCTATGATGACAACCTGATCATTTTTGGCCTTTTAAGTTGCTGAAAAAAAACTAAAAACAAATGCACCTCAGATATTTTTAGCGCTGATGGGATCCAAAAGTCAAGACAAATTTTGGGAAAGGGTCGGCTCTACTTTAAAGTTTCACAGAACAAAGTGATCAAAAAAGTTTGGGAAAAAAAAAGAAAATTTTGACCGTTAAACCACACCTATCGACTGGCATCGATGATTTAAAATTTCGCATCTAATGGATCGAAAAAGCTAAAGTACTAAGGAAGTGTCCGGTAGCAAAGTACGGCAAACCTCTTTGAAGAGGGAGGGCCTTTTGTCTGTTCCGGAGAGAAGTAAAGGTATGTCCCCAAAAACTGGACACACGTAAGAAATTTTACCCAAAATCGGAAAGACATCATCGGTAAATCCCCGCATACTCACTACGCAAAATAAAGGAAAAATCAGGGAAAGAAACATAACATCAAACCCCCAAGGGAAACTTGAAAGTCGATAAATTCTCCCCTCAAATCGGAGGCTACAAAAAGGGTAAAAGTGCATGGGAAATGCGCCAAATTTTGCCCGTAAAGTTTTAAATTTTGAGGGGTTCCAAAGAAAGGAAGAAAAACTAGCTGTTTCAAAACAAGCACTTTCATGGGTTCAGGTTTCCTCTTTCCCCCCGTTTTTACAATGCTTTCCAACCCCTTTAAAGGATTGCTGATTTCTGACCTAGCGATGCGGCCTGATCTACAAAACTCAAGAATGCCAAGAAAGAACGAAAAACATTCAGCAACAGTTCAAAACATTTTCGTGGGGTCAAGAAACTAACGCCTCAACCCGCAAAAGTCCAAAATTAAACTGCACCCAACAGCAGGGCATCAGGACAAGTACCCTCACTAGTTTCTTCAATTGAAAACTTTAATAAAATAACAAACCCACGCTTTTTTGGTGTATGCTTGACGAATGCTAACCTTCGAAACTGTTGAAATATTGTTTTAAATCAAAAAGGCCTTCGCCTGAAAAAAACGGAACTAAAAAACATTTTAAGAGCACCGTCCTTCCACGTACAGCAGTTTTCTCTTTTATGATATGGAAAAGGGGTTACAGACTGTCCACCCGCAACCTTTTTCAAATGGAAAATTTCAAAAAGGAGCAATGAATTTATCTGGGAAACCCCGAAGGGCCCCCAGTTGAAAACTACGCATACCTCTCGCTTTTCCTCAATGCAGACAAAACACAACTAAACGGGGAAGACATTTTTCAGAACACTTAAAAATCCCAAAAACCCCTTTATGGGGGTCAAGGAAAAAAAAAGGCACTCGGGGTTGGACGTGGTTCCCCGGGGTAGGGCAGGCAGAAAACAGTTTAAAAAGCCGGGTTTCCCTTTTTCAGAACTAAAAAAACCCGGAACAGGGGATTCAGACCCCTTGAAACACCTCTACCACATTTCTATCGTCCAAAAATTTGAAGACGTTTTCGAGAATGGCCAACAGCAAACCAACGCAAAAATTAGGACAGTAGGACCTTTGTCAAAAAATGATATTTTAAAAAAACACAAGGGGGGTTTTTGTCACCCAAAGTAATCAGGCTGAGGATCCACAAAAAACGTGTGGCCCATCTATCCAGAAAAAACAAGGACACACTTTAACAACTTTTAAATCAAAAATGGAGGTAGAAACAGAAAAAAAAAACACTCCCAAAGGGTTTATCCAAGCCCCTTTTTAAAAATCAAAAAGAGATATGCCCGATCCATGAAACCCACTTCGAAAGTGGAAAAAATGAAATAAAAACCCCCCCCTTGGAATGAAATAATGGCAGCCTGCATTTGGGAAAACTCATATTTTAAAAAGCCCTGGAATTCTGGATTAAAGGAAACGGCCCAACAACACCGGGGGGCAAAGCAACGATAAAAACGGGGTTACTCCGGCCAAACTGATGTGATAAGAAAAAAGAAAAACCTTAGGCAAAGAACAGCAAAGCAAATATAACCCTAGGCCATCTTTCAGAGAACATCAAGAAGGGAAATGGCTGCGCTCCAGACTTAAGGAAAGAGAAAAAAAATCAAAAAACCAAAAAAACATTGGAAAAATCTCAAGGGGCATATCCGGGTCCTTCAGACTTCGGGGCTTTTTTTTTTATCCTTATGACAAGGAAAATGCTTTTTTCAGGCACAAATACAAAAAATTCCATTAATAAAAACAATCTGTGGAAAAACAACCTCTAAAACAAAAAAGACACCTTTCCCAATGTACAAAATCAACATTTATCTTATCAAATCCATACCCAAATATTTACACAACAAAAACCACACACACACACCGCGCGCGCTTCCCCCACTTATTTTTTCTCTGCATTGAAATTTTTTCCCTTTTTTACTGGCTGGGGTTTCTTTTAGGCTTTGTTTATTGCTGCTTTTAAATTTTTATTGTTGTTTCCGTTCAGAAATTTATGATTTTTGTATTTTTTTTCACTTGTATGTGGATCGGTTTCCTTTTGGCCTTAAAGTCAAACGTGGGAGCCCTTGGGTAACCCCAGGCGGAAATTGAGTGCCAATCAAAAAATTAATCATGTTTTAAAAAGTTAGAAATATCTCCTATTATCAAATTTGGGGAAACCTTTCACATATTTGGTTTTTCAAAACCCCCTTTTTCTCCTTTCTACTAAAAGTGGCTTTCAATTAGGCAAAATTTTTCGTAAAGACGCCATTTGAAAAAAAAACGGGTAATAGTGAGTCCACCGTCAACTAAATTGAAAAAAATTGATTACCTTAACATCATAACTAGAACTTTTGGGTCGAAATACAATGAAGTTGACAAGCCCATCCCCTGTTTTTCTAACAGGAAAACCGCCGAATATGCGATGGGTCGACCTTTTTTTCAAATGTTGGAAAAAAGGGAATGATAATTACAAAGATGTCATAATTTAGGTGATTTTAATATTGATTTATTCAAAAAATGATAATCATTGGACCCCAAAATTTTGAATCCTTTGGTTTGACACTTTTAAATCGCACCCCTGTAACCCATTCGTTTGAAAAAATTAATAGATAATTTGTTTCCAATTTTAGAACAATAGTAGAATCATTGCTCCGTTTTGGCGCAGTGACCCTTTTTCCGATTGTTTTACGTGGACCAAAAAAGGGTGTCAAAATCCCCAAAAGTAAAACGATTAATTTTAGGAACTTTCTAAATTTGATCGTGAAAAAAGTCTCTCAATCTTTTAAATACCCCTTTAAATGACGTGTTCCATACTGACCCCCCAAACAAGCTCTGCAAGTATGGTATAACATCTTCCATGAGTTACAAAAAGCAGCCCCCTTCAAACTAAAGAGTAAAACCCCATAAAACCACCATGGTTACAAAAAAATGCAAAAACACTATAATCAAAGGGATTACTGTTAAAAAAAAAAGGCTCTCGCGAAGAAAATTCAAAAAGTACATAAAAAAGGGGCCTCCCCAATACATCAGAGAAAAAGGAAATATTTCTTGGGGCCCAATTAAAAGAAAAAAGACATAAACTATTTGGAAAACATACATGGCTTAACAAAAAAACTTTTGACACTGGGCAAACTTCAAAAGACATATTGCAAGTGAACTGAAAGACCATTTTGCAAAATTTTGCCCTCAAATCATACGCGAATCAATAAGTTATCAAAAGAATTACGAAATACTGCCACTAAGAACACCATTCAGCTTTGGTTTTAGTGCCGATTTCACGAAGCTTTCTCTTCTCTTTGCAATTAAAAAAGATGCAACTCGTGGAATTGATGGAATTGACGGGAAAATTCTTAAGCTATCAGCATCTGTTATAGCAGAAACTCTCACATATATTTATAATCTCTGCATTGATAAGCATTGCTTTCCTGATGCTATTAAACAAGCTAAAGTCATACCATTGTACAAATCAGGAAATATGGCTGATCCTTCTAACTATCGACCTATCTCTATTCTATCAGTTCTTTCAAAACCATTAGAACAACACATAAAAAAGTGTCTTCTTTCTCATGTAAAAAGAATTCGATCTACTACATCCTAATCAATCCGGATTTAGAGAGAATCATTCTTGTCAAACAGCTCTTACCAAAATAGTTGATCGATGGCTTTCAAACATAAACAACAAACACTTTTCCGGAGTACTCTTCGTGGATTTTGCTAAAGCTTTCGATGTCATTAATCATGAACTTTTGCTCAGAAAGTTAACCATTTATCGACTAACTTCCGACACTCTAAAACTCATTTCATCCTTCCTTTCCAACAGGCAACAATTAGTATTATTAAATGATTGTTATTCTACTTTGATTCCCAATAACTTGTGTGTGTGTGTGTGTGTGGTGTGTGTGTGTGTGTGTGTGTGTGTGTGTGTGTGTGTGTGTGTGTGTGTGTGTGTGTGTGTGTGTGTGTGTGTGTGTGTGTGTGTGTGTGTGTGCATGCCAGTTTCTTAACGCATGAGAAGCTTAAACAACTTCCAAACGCCACCTTCACTTATCCACAAATATCAAGCCTACAATTGGAGCGTGGTTTAAAAGACGACGTACTTCCATTCGGGGAGGACAGGGGAAGAGTGGGGAAGAATTGTGGGTGTAGTGGGAGACGA
>CM031624.1:5134113-5144657 GCA_018398815.1 Conus ventricosus | reverse complement strand
AATGTGGTTAAAATACCCAAAACGATTTCCAAAGCGCTCAACCCCTTGGGGAGCAACATTTGTTAAAATAAGGTATTAAAAGAAATCTCTACAAATTTGTTTCGAGCGCGTTGCGCTGTCATCAGGATGGCTTTTGGTTTGCCCACCGCCGATGTTATATAGCGTGTAGGCTCACGTTTGCGGTTGTTTGCACGTGCGGGTTGGCTGCACGTGTTTTTTGGGGCTTTCAGGTTTTTGTTTTGAGTGTGTTCACTAACAACGATTTCCATTTATGCCTGCAGTTGTTTACTATTTCTGTTTTAGTGTTTAAAGTTGCTAAGTGTGGTTTGCATAGTATTAACCATTTTTCAGTTAAAATGTGATTATTGAGATCCAGTGTTATGTCTTTTTGTTTGCTTCAATGGTAATTTTTAAGATGTGATTTTGGAAGATTTTGCATATTTTTTTCTTCTTATTTTCAATGGTTCTTGGGTTGTTGGTTAGTGCAGCAAGGCCGTCATCTCTGTACAGTCCGACTTGCTTTCCGAGTTTTTACTTGATGTTGGATAGCATGAATAGTCCAACCAGTTTGGATGTTTCCAATGGCGAAGGAGTACCGACGCGGAAGTGAAGGCCACCGGAATGACGTGGGCCAAGCTGAAGAAGATCTCCCAAAACCGTGTCCGCTGGAAGAGTGTGGTTGCGGCCCTATGTTCCCCAGGGAATTCAGAGGACTAAGTCAAGTCAAGTCAAGTCAAGAACCATTGAAAATGAGAAGAAAGAACTATGCAAAATCTTCCAAAATCACAACTTAAAAATTACCATTGAAGCAAACAAAAAGGTAGTGAACTACTTAGACATAACACTGGATCTCAATAATCACATATATAAACCATACAAGAAACCCAACGACACACCTCTTTATGTACACATCAGAAGTAACCAACCACCATCTGTATTAAAGACCATACCCACGGCATAAACAAGAGACTATCAAATCTGTCATGCAGTGAGAAAAACAGCTGCAACCGGGCTCCACATGCTATGTAACACCAGCGGTGGGCAACCCAAACTCCATCCTGACGATAGCCAAGCGCTAGAAACAAATTTGTAGATAATATTCCTCTTTTACACTTGTTTTTCCTAATTTTGCTCCCCAAGGGGTTGAGCACTTGTAGAATTATTTTAGGCTTTTTAATCATACTGACACACACACACACACACACACACACACACACACACACACACACACACACACACACATATATATATATATATATATATATATACATATATATATATATATATATAATATATATATATATATATATATATATATAATATATATATATATATATATATATACATGAAATATATTTGTTTAAAATATTTTTAAAATGAAGTGCTAAAATATATTTTTAACAGATGTTGCTCCTAGACGGTTAAGCTCTTTTGGATATTTAAAGGACATTTTTATAGTGTTCGTGATATATATATATATATATATATATATATATATATATATATATATTTGTTAAAAATATTATTAAATAAAGTGCTAAAATTCATCTACAAGCTTGTTTCAAGATATGTCTCTCTCCTCAGGGATGACTTTTTTGTGGCACGCCAAACGGTCTTTCATGGCGTGCGGGACCTGATCTTGTCTTTGTGTGTGCGGGTTTCGTTTGCTGCACGTGGGGCGCTGTGTGTTGTGTGTGTGTGTGTGTGTGTGTGTGTAGTGTGTGTGTGTGTGTGTGTGTGTGGTTTTTTTTTTGTTTTGTTAGGGCCTGTTCAGGTGAAATGTGCTAGCAAAGATTTCCACTTGTGCCTGCAATTATTCACTAATTCTACTTTGTGTTCAGAGTTGCTAAGTATGGTTTGCATAATATTAACCATTTTTCTGTGGAACATAGGTTGCATTTTTTGGAAATATTGTTGTATGTGTTGCTCTTTTTATGATTTTCCATGATATGCTGTAGTCTATTTTTTATCTTTGAGTTTCCAAATGTATTTACTCAGTTCTGTTTGATTTTTGTATTTTTCATTTTTGAATGACTGTTTATGGTTTGCGTATCTGGTTTTGAAAGTGTTTTCAGTAATCCCTATGTATGTTTCTTTATGTTTCTTTTCTCCACATTTGATGTAACCATGGGATCGTATGATGGTGCCGAAACATGTGAACTAGTCGGACTTTTCATGCTATCCAACATCCAAAAACAACTTGGAAAACAGGTCGGTTTGTACAGAGATGACGGCCTTGCTGCATTAAACAATAATCCAAGAACTATTGAAAACAAGAAAAAAGAATTATGTAAAATCTTCAAAAACCACAATTTAAAAATCACAATAGAAGCAAATAAAAAAGTAGTGAATTACCTAGACATAACATTAGACCTCAATGACAATGTGTACAAACCATACAAAAAAACCCAATGACATACCAATCTATGTAAACGTCAAAAGCAACCACCCACCATCTATACTAAAAACAATACCCAACGGTATAAACAAGAGACTATCCAACCTATCATGCAATGAAAATGCATTCAATAATGCAGCAACAGAATACCAAGAAGCATTACAAAAAGTGGTTACAATTACGAACTACAATATAGCCCAGACAATAACACGAACAGAAATAAGAAAAGCAGAAAAAGGAAGATCATATGGTACAACCCACCATATGATGGACAAGTAAAAACAAATGTAGGAAAAGAATTCTTTAAAATCTTGGCAACATCATTTCCAAAAGAACAAAAACTGTCCAAAATATTCAACAAAAACACCATTAAACTGTCATACTCATGTATGCCAAACCTCAAAAACATAATTGACTCATCTAACAAAATGAAAAGCAACACAAAAGAGAAGGGTGCTGAAAGGACATCTTGCAACTGCACCAAAAAAGAACAGTGCACCCTAAGCAACAAATGTCTTCACAGCAATATTGTATACCAAGCTACGGTAACATCAGAAAATGAAAAAAGAAACATACATAGGGATCACTGAAAACACTTTCAAAACCAGATACGCAAACCATAAACAGTCATTCAAAAACGGAAAATACAAAAATCAAACAGAACTGGGTAAATACATTTGGAAACTCAAAGATAAAAAATAGACTACAGCATATCATGGAAAATCATAAAAAGAGCAACACCATACAACAATATTTCCAAAAAATGCAACCTATGTTCCACAGAAAAATGGTTAATATTATGCAAACCATACTTAGCAACTCTGAACACAAAAGTAGAAATAGTGAATAATTGCAGGCACAAGTGGAAATCTTTGCTAGCACATTCCACCTGAACAGGCCCTAAGAAAAAAAAAAAAAAACAAAAAAAACAACAACCACACACACACACACACACGCACAGACACACACACACACACACACACACACACACACACACACACACACACGCGCGCAGAGGCCCCACGTGCAGCAAACGAAACCCGCACACACAGAGACAAGATCAGGTCCCGCACGCCATAAAAGACCGTTGGCGTGCCACAAAAAAGTCATCCTGGGGAGAGAGACATATCTTGAAACAAGCTTGTAGATTTTAGCACTTCATTTTAATAATATTTTAACAAATGTTGCTTCCCAAGGGGTTGAGCTTTTTCAGATTTTAAGGACGTTTTATACTGTTTATGATTATATATATATATATATATATATATATATTATATATATATATATATTATATATATATATATATATATATATCTGTCAATGATGTTAAAAAGGAAGGTTAAAAACTCAAGGTTTAAAACTCGACAAATTTGTTTTCTAGCGGCGTTGCGCTGTCATCAGGATGGTTTTTGTATGCCCACCGCCGGTGTTATATAGCGTGTGGGCTCACGTTTGCGGTTGTTTGCACGTGCGGGTTGGCTGCACGTGTTTTTTTGGGGCTTTCAGGTTTTTGTTTTGGATGTGTTCACTAACAACGATTTCCATTTATGCCTGCAGTTGTTTACTATTTCTGTTTTGGTGTTTAAAGTTGCTAAGTGTGGTTTGCATAGTATTAACCATTTTTCAGTTAAACATAAGTTGCACCTTTTTGAAACACTGCTGTATGGTGATGCTCTTTTTATGATTTTCCAGGATATATTGTAGCTTGTTTTGCGTCTTTAAGTTTCCAGATATATTTGCTCAGTTCTGTTTGGTTTTTTATATTTTTCTTATTTGAATGACTGTTTGTGGTTTGCATATCTGGTTTTGAAGTGGTTTTCAGTGATCCCTATGTATGTTTCTTTTTCATTTTCTGATGTTACAGTAGCCTGGTATACAATGTTGTTGTGGAGACATTTATTGTTTAGTGGGCACTGCTCCTTTCTCGTGCAATTGCAAGATTTCCTTTCTTCACCCTTCTTTGCTGTGTTGATTTTCATTTTGTTGGATGCGTCAATCAGGTTTTGAGTTGGGCATACATGAGTACGATAGTTTGACAGTGTTTTGTGTTAAATATTTTGGACAGTTTGTGCTCTTTTGGAAATGAAGTTGCTAGGATTTTGAAGAATTCTTTCCTATGTTTGTTTTGAGTTTCCCGTCGTATGGGGGGTTATACCATATGATTTTTCTTTTCCTATTTTTCTTGCTTTTATTTGTGTTGTTGTCCGGGTTGTATTGTAGTTTGTAATTGTATCCACTTGTTTGTAGTGCTTCCTGGTATTCCACTGCTGCATTGTTGAACACTCTCTCATTGCATGACAGGTTTGACAGTCTCTTGTTTATGCCATGGGGTATGGTCTTTAATACAGATGGGGATGGTTACTTTTGGTGTGTACATAAAGAGGTGTATCGTTGGTTTCTTGTATGGTTTATATATATGGTTGTTGAGATCCAGTGTTATGTCTAAGTAGTTCACTACCTTTTTGTTTGCTTCAATGGTGATCTTTAAGTTGTGGTTTTGGAAGATTTTGCATAGTTCTTTCTTCTTGTTTTCGATGGTTCTTGGGTTGTTTGTTAGTGCAGCAAGGCCATCGTCTCTGTACAGTCGACTTGTTTTCCGAGTTTTTTTCTGATGTTGGACAGCATGAATAGTCCGACCAGTTCACATGTTTTCTGCACCATCATATGAACCCATGGTTACGTCGAATGTTGAGTTTCTGTTGGTTTTCCTGATCCAGGTTTCATTTCTGCTGTGTAGTAATGTTTTCTTGGTGGTGGAGAATGATTTCCATTTCTGACCCTGTTATGTCTGTGTGGTTACTGGCAAACTTCAGGGCTTTGGAGAGTAGTTCCTCATCTATGGATGGGTAAAAGTCTACTATGTCAAATGTGATAAATACTGTATTACTTTGTTTATTGAGTTTTTTGAACCATTGGATAACTTCGTATGTGTTCTTCCAGAGGTTGTAATCAGAGTTTGATTTTATGGTCCTTTGTTATTTTTTCCAGAATTTTCTTGCTTATTTTGCCTAATTCAGATTTCGATGGGTTTATTAGTCTGCATGTTGGATTGTTATGAAAGTTGGGTTTGTGGTCTTTGAGTGTTATGAAAGCTTCTTTTGTTGCTGTCGCTTCTATCCTGTCACTTAGGTCTATGCGCTCTGCAAGTTCTTTATCTTTAGTGCGGATATTGTCATGTATATTTTTGTCAGCTTTTTTGTAGTTTTTCTGGATGTTTTTGTCAAGGAGTTGAGAATATTCCTTTGGTTCCATTTTGTAGTAAATTGCTAGTTTTGTCAGCCTTCACAAATATTTTTTTGTCATTTTGTACTTGTTTTATTTGGTTTTTTAATGTTGTTTGGAAAACGTTGTTAGATTTTTTGAATTCAATATTGGTTATCATTCTTTTCATTGATCTTCAAAGGGTTTCTATCGTCTATTGACTGGTGGTGATCGCCATGATTTGAAATCGTAGGTGTTTTTGTCCTCTTTTTTTGCATTCGGGTTCAGGAAAAAGAATGCTTTCCATCTCATATTGCGTACGAACTTTTCGGTTTGTTCTATTAATCTTTTTAAGTAGAATTGTGGGTTAGAGAACGGTATGTTTTTTGTTGACTGCCTAAAATTGATTTCCTCATTTTAAAATTTAAGGGCCCTAGTGCTAAACGTTGAGGAGCAATCAAGATGAAAACTCCAAGAGCTTAAATGATTTTTAAAAGTGTCTGACCCCTTTGGGAGCAACATTTGTCAATAGTTAAAAAGAAGTTAAAACTCAAGGTTTAAAACTCGACAAATTATGTTTCTAGCGCGTTGCGCTGTATCAGGATGGTTTTTGTAGCCCACCGCCGGTGTTATATAGCGAGTGGGCTCACGTTTGCGGTTGTTTGCACGTGCGGTTGGCTGCACGTGGTTTTTTGGGGCTTTCAGGTTTTGTGTTTGGATTGTGGTTCACTAAAAACGATTCCATTTATGCCTGCAGTTGTTTTAGATTTCTGTTTTGGTGGTTTAAAGTTGCTAAGTGTGGTTTGCATAGTATTACCATTTTCAGTTTAAGCATAAGTTGCACCTTTTTGAAACACTGCTTTTGGGTGATGCTCTTTTTATGATTTTCCAGGAAAATTGTAGCTTGTTTTTGCTTTATATTTTCAGATATATTTGCTCAGTTCTGTTTGGTTTCAATTATTTTCTTTATTGAATGACTGTTTGGGTTTGCATATCTGGTTTTGAAGTGGTTTTTCAGTGATCCCTATGTATGTTTTTTTTCATTTTCTGATGTTACAGTAGCCTGGTATACAATGTTGTTGTGGAGACATTTATGTTTGTGGGCACTGCTCCTTTCTCGTGCAATTGCAAGTTTCCTTTCTTCAAACCTTCTTTGCTGTGTTGATTTTCATTTTGTTGGATGCGTCAATCAGGTTTTTGAGGTTGGGC
The DNA here is from genome assembly GCA_018398815.1 of Conus ventricosus. Lineage (NCBI taxonomy): Eukaryota > Metazoa > Mollusca > Gastropoda > Neogastropoda > Conidae > Conus > Conus ventricosus. Next base: position 5,137,849 of record CM031624.1, on the reverse strand, counting down.
ATACATGAGTACGATAGTTTGACAGTGTTTTTGTTAAATATTTGGACAGTTTGTGCTCTTTTGGAAATGAAGTTGCTAGGATTTTGAAGAATTCTTTCCCTATGTTTGTTTTGAGTTTCCCGTCGTATGGGTGGGTTATACATCTATTTTTCTTTTCCTATTTTTTTGCTTTATTTGTGTTTGTTGTCCGGGTTGTATTGTAGTTTGTAATTGTATTCCACTTGTTTGTTGCCTCTGGTATTCCATGCTGCATTGGGTTTAAAACTCTCTCATTGCATGGACAGTTTCTCTAACCCACATTTACTTAAAAAGATTAATAGAACAAACCGGAAAAGTTCGTTACGCAATATGAGATGGAAAGCATCTTTTTTCCTGAACCGATATGCAAAAAAAGGGACAAAAACACCTACGATTTCAATCAATGGCGATCACCACCAGTCATAGAAAATATGAAACCCTTTGAAGATCAAATGAAAAGAATGATAACCAATATTGAATTCAAAAATCTAACAACGTTTTCCAAACAACATTAAAAAAACCAAATAAACAAGTACAAAGACAAATAAATATTTGTGAAGGCTGACAAATAACCAATTACTACAAAATGGAACAAAGGAATTTCTCACTCCTTGACAAAAACATCCGAAAAACTACAAAAAAGCTGACAAAAATCATACATAACAATTATCCGCACTAAAGAATAAAGAACTTGCAGAGCGCATAGACCTAAGTGACAGGATAAAAGCGACAGCAACAAAAGAAGCTTTTCATACATCAAAGATTCAACCCACGAAACTTTCATACAATCCAACATTTCAGACTAATAAACACATCGAAATCTAGTCTTAGGCAAAATCAGCAAGAAATTCTGGAAAAAATAACAAAGTGACATAAAATCAAACTCTGTTACAACCTTGGAAGAACAATACGAAGTTATCCAATGGTTCAAAAACTCAATTATACAAAGTAATCATATTATCACATTTGCATAGTAGACTTTTAACCCATCCATAGATGAGGAACTACTCTCCAAAGCTCTAATTTGAGTTTCCAGTAACCACACAGAACAACAGGGTCAGGGAAAAGGAAATCCTTTCCACACCAAGAAAAATTACTACACAGCAGAAATGAAACCTGGATCATGGAAAACCTACAAACTCAAATTCGGTAACCATGGGTTTCATATGATGGTGCATTTAAATGTGAACTGGTCGGACTATTCATGCTGTCAAACTCAAGAAAAAACTCGGAAAACAAGTCGATGTACGAATCGATGGCCTTTGCCACTTAAACAACCCAGAACCATCGAAAACAAGAAGAAAGAACTATGCAAATTTCCAAACCACAACTTAAAGATCACCATTGAAGCAACAAAAAGGTTAGTGAACTATAGCATAACACTGGATCTCACAACATATTATTAAACCATACAAGAAACCCAACTTCGGACACCTCTTATGTACACACCAAAAGTAACATCACCATCTGTAAAAGACCATACCCCATGGCATTAAACAAGAGACTGTCAAACCCTGATCATGCAATGAGAGAGTGTTCAACAAATGCAGCAGGATAATACGAGCACTACAAACAAGTGGATACAATTACAATACAATACAACCCGGACAACACACAAAAAAAGCAAGAAAAATAGGAAAAGAAAAATCATATGGTTTACCCCCATACGACGGGAAACTGTTCAAAACATAGGTGATAGAATTCTTCAAATCTAGCAACTTCATTTCCAAAAGAGACATAACTTCCAAATATTTAACTAAAAACACTGTCAAACTATCGTACTCATGTATGCCCAACCTTCAAAACTGTGAGGCATCCAACAATATGAAAATCAACACAGCAAAGAAGTGTGAAGAAAGGAAATCTTGCAATTGCACGAAAGGAGCAGTGCCCACTAAACAATTAAAGTCTCCACTAACAACTTATGATACCGGCTACTGTAACATCAGAAAATGAAAAAGAAACATACATAGGGATCACTGAAAACCACTTCAAACCATATGCAAACCACAAACAGTCATTCAATAAAGAAATATTTAAAACCAAACAGAATGAGCAAATATATCTGGAAACTTAAAGACCCAAAACAAGCTTTCAATATTTTCCTGGAAATGCATAAAAAAGCATCCCATACAGCAGGTTTCAAAAAGGTGCAACTTATGTTTAACTGAAAAATGGTTTAAACTATGGCAACCACACTTAGCAAAATTTCATCCAAAATCATAATAGTAAACAATTGCAGGCATAACATGGAAATGGCGTTGTTATGAACACATCCAAAACATAATCCTGAAAGCCTCCAAAAATTCGTTTCAGCAACGCCGCACGTGCAAACAACCGCAAACGTGAGCCACACGCTATATAACACCGGCGGTGGACCTACAATAAACCCTCCTGATGACAGCGCAACGCAAGATAGAAACAAATTTGTCGAGTTTTAACCTGAGTTTTAAACACTTCCTTTTTAACCCATATGACAAATGTTGCTCCCAAGGGTCGAGCACTTTTAAAATCATTTAGGCTCTTTGGTTGTCATCATCTATATGAAATATTTATATAATAATAGATATATAACAATGGTATTAGAACATGGTCATAAATCATTTGTCATGCAATAAGCAAAAATAATGTAAAGCATAACAAGGCAAAACAAAGGAAAGATATGTCAGTGGTATGTGGTCCATCACTAGTACTTTTTATGTTGAAGCAGTACACAAACGTTTTAAAGCTTTATAAGTGAACAGTGCTACATTAGATAATACACACTCATTTCTACATGTCACAAGTAGATAAACCTAAACCGACATGGGTCATTATAATACTTGGGCTGAATATATTTTATTCTCAAATCATGAAGAACAGGGCAACACAATAATATGAATGACATCTTCCTTAGAAACATGACACAAGCGACGCATAACTTCATCTGCTTTTCCACTGTATCCAAATCGGTGGCTGGCTATAAATGACACACCAAATCTTAGTGTTGTTAGAGCACTTTTAACATATCTATTCATAACGATTTCAACATACGGTCCCACAAGATTTGTTGTCTTAAATGCCCTATATTCAGCAAATCGGTCACTGGTGTGCATGTGACTATGCCAGTCTTGCCACCTACAGTCGATGATCCTTTGTTTAAAGCATTTAATAAAAGCTGCAATATTTTCGACACCTTGGTTATCCCATACAAAATCAAAACCATAAGAATATAGGCACTTACGAACATTTGTGGCCCACGTCTTCTTTCAATTAATATCAAGATCATATAACACTTTATACACTTTAAATGGTAACTTTTAATTTTCTATCCTTGTCAATTTTAGCCAGTAACTGATGCATGTAACGTATGAGTTTAAACAGATAGGATATATCCCTATTTCTCCATGTACCAAATCATTTGGAGTACGACTGTCGACGTTCAAAAAGCGTTTCATGGCAAACAAATTCAGCTTTTCGATAACATTGCTGCTTTCGAACGCCAATATTTCAGCCCCATATTGTAAAATTGATTGAACTTGTGAATCAAATACCTTTTTAAATATATTAAACGAACTACAGTCAAGCTTATATATTACATTAAGTATAATTAGAACAGCTCTTTTTGCTCTATTAACTATATCTCTACATGCACAGGTAAAACTCAGCCTGGTTGAAAAGAATATACCCAGATACTTATATACGTGTACTACGTTTACTGGCTCATTTCCATACATCC
>CM031624.1:5104113-5126613 GCA_018398815.1 Conus ventricosus | reverse complement strand
TGGTGTTTTTGTCTGTACTGTAAAGTTTGACTGAGCGGGATGTTTTGGACCCGTTTCAGGGCCTGTTGGATGCAGTGTGGAGGAAAGGCTCTTTTCTGTAAGTATTGGGTCATTTCAGTGCAGGGAATCCTGAAATCGTCTTCTAAGGAGCAAATGCGTCTCAGTCTTAGGAACTGGCTAAAGGGTTATTTTTGCATGCAGTGCTGAGGGTGTGCTGACCGATAATGCAAATAATTGTGAGCATCAGTGGGTTTGATGTATAGATCTGTTTGCAGCAGGCCATCCTTAAGCTTAATCAGAATTTCCAGAAAAGCTATTTCTCGTTTGGATGAATTTATTGTGAATTTGATTGTTCTATGGACAGAATTAAGGTAAGTCATGAAACTATCCAATTCATCGTCTGTGCCTGTCCACAAAACAAAAATGTCGTCTAAAAATCTTTTCCGTTGATCAACAGGGATTTGTGTTGGGCTATTATCCAAAATTTTCTCTTCCAGCCGGCCCATAAAAAGATTTGCCACCACTGGTGCCATATGTGTTCCCATGGCAGTGCCCTGTATTTGCTTAAAATACTTATTTTCAAAGCAGAAGGCATTATTGGTTAGTATATGGTGTATAACTTCAGTAATTATACTCTCTGGAGCTGGGAGGGATGTTATTGAAAGGATGGCCGGGCAGGTAATACTCAATTGCTTGTAATAACTCAAACTGGGGTATATTTGTATAGAGGCTGTTGACGTCAATCGTAACCAGTGATATGTTCTGCATTGGGCCATATTTGACATTCCACTCACATATATATATATATATATATATATATATATATATATATATATTATAATATTATATATATATATATATATAGAGATATATATATATATATATATATATATATATATATATATATATATATATATATATATATTTATTTATATTCTGGGGGGTATGGGGTGTCAGGGAGAGGTAGTACCTTTAGCAGGGGGGCTTGCCATGTCCTTTTCAAGGGGAGCTCGTCTGCCACTGGTCCTCACCTGTCACTCAGCTCACACCTGTGGCTCCTAGAAGCTGTCGCATGCAACAGCGGCCACTCCCCGGGCAAGGGCTTTGGCAGGCCGGCTAAACCAGGGTAGCCGTCGGGTCTGAAACCCTCGGTGAGTTAGGCTCGGGCTGTGTCAGCCCTACAGCATGTGAAGACTGACTCCCGGCGGAACGAGCGAAAGAGATCATCGGTGATCCAACGGTTGTGAAGGCGGTAGCAGCAAGTGTTGTGGAGCGCTACGAGCATGGACGTGACACCCTGAGAAGTCCTGGTCATCCACTGCAGCCTGGCAGTCTCCCGTTGTAACGGTTCTCCGTGCCACTGGATCAAGGCTCCCCAGGCCGAGAGAGTGGGATTACCCCCATGCAACGATTTTCCCACTATAAAACCTTCACGCACATGTCCATTATGCAACTCATCACCGATCTGTCAACGCACACACCTCAAGTCCTGCGGCGATGGGCATGTGGCGAAGCAACAGGTGGAGATGACCACTGGCAGTTGTAGTCACAATCCTGCACGTAGGCGGTCCATGGGCAGGTGGTCGTTCTTTTTCCTGAATCCGAGGGCAACAGGAGAGTCCGGCAGCACCCGTGGGCAACTGGGCAGCCTCTTTAGGACAGCACTGCCCACCCCCGCATGGGGGAGGGGGCTAGAAAAGGTGCCCTGAACAAATGCTTGCCCTTTACAGTCTGGTCAGCTTACCGCGGTTGACAGACTCATCCATTTTGCAGTCGAAAAATGCAAAAGAAAAAGCAAAGAAAACTCCTTTTAGGAGCCTGGAACGTTCGAACATTAATGGACAGAGCCAGTACGTCGAGACCGGAGAGAAGAACAGCGCTTGTCGAGAATGAACTCCAGCGATACCGAATAGACATTGCTGCACTCAGTGAAACCCGACTTGCTGATGAAGGCTCCCTAAGAGAAGAGGGAGGTGGATACACTTTCTTTTGGAAGGGAAAGCCACAAGCTGAAGACAGGATCCATGGCGTTGGATTCGCCATCAGGACAGCCCTGCTCAAAAGCATACCTGTGCTCCCGGTTGGCATCAATGAACGCCTCATGAAACTGCATATCCCCCTCAGCAAGTCAAGACACCTCACAATCATCGGTGTGTATGCACCCACGCTCACGAGCCCAGACGACACCAAAGAGCTGTTCTACGAACAACTTGACCAGGCCATCAGGTCAACTCCTCAAAATGACAAACTCGTCATCCTTGGGGACTTCAACGCCAGAGTAGGAAGAGACCATAGCAGCTGGGAAGGCGTTCTCGGCAGACACGGAGTAGGCAAGGTCAACGACAACGGACTGCTCCTCCTCAGCAAGTGTGCGGAACACAGCCTCTGCATCACCAACACCTTTTTCAGGTTGGCGGACAAGTTCAAGACCACCTGGATGCACCTGAGGTCGAAACACTGGCACATGATTGATTTCATCATCGTACGCCAACGCGACATCAAGGACGTCCGGGTGACCCGCGTCATGAGAGGTGCTGAATGCTGGACTCACCACAGGCTGGTCAGGGCTATAATGACCCTGCACATACCACCGCCACACAGAAACCGACCAAAGACTGTCAGGGCCTCCTACAATGTCGCCAGACTGAAAGACCCGACCTGCCTCTCCCAGTTCCAACCACTATTTGAAGAAAAGCTCCAAGACGGTCTGACCCCTGAAGATGGAACAGAAAAATGGTCCTCTTTTAAGGACATGGTCGCTGAGACTGCAAAAGAGGTCCTCGGAGCAAAAACCAGAGCCCATGAAGACTGGTTTGACGAGAACGATGAGAAGATCAAAGAAGCCCTCCATGCGAAGAACAAGAGAGAACTATAAAATGTCTGTTCTAGCTTTACTGCCCTCAACACGTTTCGGGCAGTAAAGCTAGGAACAGACATTTTATAGTTCTCTAACTAGTAAACCCTACAAACAAACATACTGTGTAGGATTATCCGTTTTCAATACTAATTTACTAAACTTTTCAGATTTTAGTTTTTGCTTAATCCTATGTTTTTCCTGATCATTTTCAATAACATCATTTTCACGCATACATTCATCAAATGCGTCTCTGTCTTTCATGTGAAATAAAACTACAGTCTTTAACTGTTCTCTAAAGTCTTTTAAAACCGAGTTATATTTCTGACATAAAATCCACACACTTATCCCAGCATGTCTTCCACTGAAAGCCAGTTTTGACAAAGTGTTTCTCTTTTTAACTATGTCTCTTTCTGCCGAACAGTCATCTATAATAAATAGTGTCTGCGTTCCTTCAAACAGTCTATAAAAGTGTTCTAAACACTCACTCAGTTTATTGCTAGGATCAACTAAATATATGTCATCATCCGTCCATATAAACCTTCTATCATTATATGCTTTGTTCCATTTAAGTGTTGGGCAGAAAATTACTATATGATCAAAATTATAACGATAAAGTGTTTGTAATAGGTCGAGGACAAATATTGTTTTTCCACAACCAGTCTGTCCACAAATCAATGAACAATGAGGAGTTTTTGTCATAAAGTTTAACTGCTCCATAGTTTTATAACAGAATTTAATCTAATCCAGTTATTGTTTTTATCATACTCTCTGTCAAAACTTGTTCAGTATAATAAAATCCTATAAGATCTAAATGTGTAAGATTAATCCAAGTCAGTTCTCTGAGATTGCTTCTATTTAGACTAATATTGATTTTGTTGCTTGTTGTAATGACCTTAATATCCTCACCATTGTGAAGAATGACGATGGTAACTTTAAGTTTTTCAACATCTAAGTTTTGCCAGCTAATTAGAATTCCTTTTAGAAGGACGTCACTAACGCCCACAACCCCACCCCTCTCCACATCTCTTAAGACAGAAATTTCAAATATCATTGTGAACGTGTCTCCTAATTTCATTTGTGGAATGAACTGTAATTTTGTAGAAGCATCTTTCAAAACTGATTCTCTTCTGTGGAGGATGTACTGTTTATTCCCATACGGCTTTATTTCAATCTCTTTCCGACTATTGTCCTCTGGCATAAGACTTACATGTAAAGGGCCAGAGTTGAATGCTTTTCTGAAACTTTTTTGGCGGTCAAAAAATGTAAATGGGCTTATGAATTCAAATTTTATGTCCCATTCTAAATATGGTTCTAAGTGCCATTTGCTGTCAGGTTTTCTAACTATTTTATATTCATACTGGCCAGCATTATTTGCTTCTAGATTGCGCAGTTGTTCTAGTTTAGGAAACTTTTGTTGTCGGCAACCTCTTTGCGTTTATAATCACCATCTTTAGTGTACTCAAAACCATACAAAGCGCCTATCTCACCGTTCTGTTCAAAGTCCGCAACGTCTGCAAGGTCTTTTAATTCTAAGGTTATACACCTTACAGGCGCTAATGTAACTCCTGATTCTTCTGGCCCACGCGACATTATTTTTTAGTACAGTTTATTATTTTATTTCCAAAACAATGTGTAGGTTATCACATTTCACAACTTTTCCTTGTTTGTCTGCGATTTTTATATTAAATGATCTGCCCCTCCCACAAACTAATCTTTTAAACTGTAAATTAGGGAATTGTATAATTTCATAATCGCAATATGCAGCTTTCCCTGACGGAAGAGCTCTTAAAACAGTTGAGGGCCTTCCATCATATAAGTTTTCATCAGTGCTCAGCTCATCCAAATGAACATAGAGTAATGAATGTAATGCAAGATCGAGCGGATTTTCCCCTCATAAGTAGTTTTGTTTGGCGTAACTCTAAAACTATGAATGGGTCGATTGGCAGTTTTAAAGCCTAACATTTTAGCTAGCTCACTATCAAAATAGTAACCTACTTCTTCTTTTTCAGGTTTGAATGTCAACATTGTTTTTAGATTTGCATTGTTAAGTTTGAGAGTAATGTCGAAGTTACTCATTGCTTCTTTTAGTGAGCAAAACCCGTAATAACCATCAGGTATGGTTAACTGGCTAACTAATTTTCCTGCATTATCAACTTTTTTAATCTTATTATTCTTCTTGGATTCACTTATATTAAACCATACGACTTTGTAAAAAAAATCATGGAGTGCAACCCTTCGGGTTCTGGAATTGTTATCAATAGCATGTTCTAAAAACGAAGGACTGTCTTGACTTGTTATTGTTACAAACATTTTTTTAAACAAAATAAAAATGAGCGCATTCAAATATACTGATGCAAAATATTCTGTTGGGCCGCACTACAATCTTAAGAATATAACAACTGATACTCTTGACATTTCTGTGACTCAGTCTGACGCCTTTCAAGTAAAGGTGAGTACTCCATTAAACAGATATCTTAACCCTCCTATTAAAAAAAGACTACATCCCGAAAGTGTGGTTTAGTCATCCGATGCAGTTTTATCAGAACCAGTTAAACTTTGCTGTGTTTTGTGCATCAACTGGGTGTGGAGTGTCGTATGCTGATCATTTAAATCATCCTGATCCTTTGGTGAGGTCAGTGTACAGATTTCATTTTTATTACACCTTCAGGCGTATTTTGACTGAACTGGAAGCTCCACTGCCAAATGACAAACCGTTTAATCCATTCAGCAACAGAATAGACATGAAGGCTTTTGAAAGGATCTGTAACGAATTCAATATTAATGTTAAGACAGACTTTAGACAAAAGTTGGATCTTAATCATGGTCTAGGCACCCCTTATTTTTGGGGCGTGCACAGAAAGTATAACTATGACTGGAATCCTCCTTACACATCTTTCTCTTCAGGCACAGCTGTTCACCTAGGGTCCATAGACCAAGAGCAAAAACAGCATGGACAACATTTATCTTAGACACTTCTAAGGGCCTAACTAAAGCAGGAATAGAACGAATAAACGACTCTGTTCGTACTTCGTTTGGTGTTTGCTAGGTTCGCAAGCACAAACGAGATCGAACATAACTGATCCTTCTACTGGCTTTGACGCACAAAAACAATACTTAGCAAATTTAGAGGACGCCATTAATTCTACTGTTGATTTACCTTCAAGTATTAAAAGGTACCAAAATGTTTTACAATTTGCAAGATCGAAAGTAGACTTTGCTGTTGGCACTGGTTTATACATGCTGCCTTCTGACCTCAGACTCCAGATAGGAACAATAATAAAACTACAATAATGAAATCCTTGTGGCAGGCAATGAACAGAAGGTCGGAAAAAAAACGAAATAAATTCTGAGCCAGTAATATTACAAACAATACAAAAACACCCAAGAATAAGTCATCCAATCCCCGTGGTCCAAAGCCCGAAGGCCGTTGAAGTCAAAAAAAAATAATGACCATGAATATAAAAAGGCAGCACTTGTTTTTGGATTAACTGGCCTAGGATTACTTGGTCTTTATTTACTAAAAATTAACCCAACTATTAAGAAAACTAATGTCCATAAGTGCTCGGCTATAAAGCCAACTACTTTGCTTGCAGTAGACAAAAGCCAGCTAACAACACTCCCTAATATACTGGGTAAAGAGTCTATGGCTTTACTGGCTAATTTTTTTAATAAACTTGCAAGATGATCAAGTTGTTTTTTTACCATGATTTATCAGGTGGAGGGGATGGTGGTGGAGGTACTGGGCTTTGACCACCGCCGCCTGTAATAGCCATCACCAGTGTACTTATTGCAAATCCTAAGGCCGTTATAACGCTTACTAATGTGACTCCTTGCTCTCTAAACAGTGTTCGGATTCGTTCTGCTAGTGTTGTGTCTTCATATAAAATTCTTTGGATAGTTTCTCTTATTCTGCTCACTTGAGTTCGTAATTGTTCTCGGTTATTAGACAACACTTCTAGTCTTAATGATCTTAAGTCTTCAAGATATTTTAGTCTTTGGGTTATTCTTTCTTTAATATCACGCCCTAAGTTGGCGTCATCAGCCTCAACGAGTTTTTCTTTTTCTCTTTTAATATCCTCATCTAGTTCACCCAGTTTTGCTAAATTGTTTGTTAATTCACCTCTGATGGTTCTCAAAGAATGATCAAGGGCTGTTATTTCTCGCGGATCGTGTATAGTTTTTAATGCTGTTTCTTCTGAAAAACTGGTTTCTGCTTCTATTATTTTGTCTGCTGTTTGACTTAAATCTTTAAGTTCCATGTTTTGTATTTGGTTAGCTGTTGGGTTAGCTTGTAGTGTATTTTGAAGTTTAGCAACTGCCTCCCCATGTAATTTTGGTTTAACAAGGCCAAGACGATTTCGATCTTCCGCCCTAAGTCTTTGTCTAATTGTATTCATACCTACAAACTTTGATGGGTTTCGTTTATCTGTAAGCTGAACACGTTGTTCTCGGTCGGGGCCGCTTTTCACATACAAATGGCCATCTTCTACTTCAAAATCAGGGTCTATAAATTGGGGAGGTTCTAGGCCTAAACTTTTGTAAAATGCTCCGGCCGTACTTTCTGTTAATTCACGCCGCAATGAGAGCGCTGAGCGATGCTGTGGCATTTCACTCATGTCGTCTCCAGGATCAAAAACATCATAATCTTCTTCACCTTCAATTCCTGCCATGTTTTAAATAATTAACTTTTTATTTTGATTTATAAAAAAATGTTACAAGCATAAGGTTCAATTCTTGACCGCATAGAAGTCTGAAAGAGCCCTTGGAGTGAGGGAAATAAACGGAATATTACTGTTCCAAATAATCCATCTACTATTGATGCAGATCAAATTCTTACTGTCAAATTTCCAGACCTAGGAGAAGATGAAGTGATTGTGCCAGGCTCTGCCCAACTTACTTTCAAAATAGAACTCGAATCAGCAACAGACCCAAACAGGACAGTTGTCCAGAATCTGGGGCGGGCAATCGTTAAGAAAATTTCTATAAAACTTGAGGGGCAAGAAATATTTTCTTTACACAATGCAGACATATTTTTAACCTATTCTGATCTATGGCTAACCGCGAATGAAAGGGATGATCTTGCGTTTCAAGGAATCGAAAATAAAGATTAACTAAAACACAGAATAGGCGCCGCAGATGCTAAAGACGGTAACAAGTATGTAGCTGTAAATTTTGCGTATGGAAATCGCTTTTCCATCCCTTAGATTTTGAGTTGTTAAGTGCGCATGCACCGTACTTTCAAGGAGCATTAAAAGACAGATTGTCATATGAACTAACTTTTAATGAATATAAAGTGTTATCAGATCATCAGACACCGAAGCAAAGTACAGCATTTCTGACATCTCGTTAGAGTTTGACGTTGTTAGCAACCTCACTTAGCAAGGCTGATTGAGCAACAATATCAGTCAAAATTAGCAATATATTACGAAAGAGTGATTCATCATACAACATATCCAGAAGCAAGAATGACGCTATATGGAATTTTAGTTTTAGTGTCGCAGCAAGATCACTTAAAGGTATTTTATTGCTGTTTTGAAGATGAAGAACATTCAAAAGAGGAAGTGAAAAGTTTATTAATCCTAAAATAACGAAAGTACAATGTTCGATTGAGGGTAGTCCTAACCAAATCTACGCTAGCGGGCTTAGACCTTATCAGCATTTTAACGAAATAAGAAAATTGTTTGGGGGTGGGAGCTGTAGAAGTCCAACAGTAGACCTTGTGTCTAAAGATCTACCCTTCACAGTGTTAGGCTTGATGATTGTTTAACAACAAAATACGGTTTATGGATTGACCTAAGGTCAACAGAGGATAATCAGTTGCATGGAAGTGGGAGAACTGTTAAAGACGGAATAAACATTCAAACTGATAAAGAAAAAGATGGCGATAAACCAGTTAATGTACATTTGTTTTTAATATATGATGTGCAGCTGAATATTGAACATAACAGATTAAAGATATAAAATACTAAATTATTTTTTATATTTTAAAAAAGCATGTCTGTTCAGGTTTATCCAAATGTGCCTACAGAGTCGCCAAAAGAAGGGATAGTAGAAACCCCCGACATAAAAACCTTCAGATTAACAAACATTACACAAATGCAACAAAAACTAGAGCAGGACCTTTCAAAATACAACAAAACCAAACGAAGGTATTCTGCTGTATTTAATGCTGTTACATATGTTAATACTGGAGCATCAACTGTAAGTGCTCTATCAGCAGGAACAAGTGTTGGTCTCTTAGCAACAGGCGTTGGTGCACCTGCAGCTTTACCTCTAGGCGGTTTGTCTTTAGCTCTTGGCCTGTGTTCATTAGCTGTAAGTGCTGCCAGCAAAAAAAAAAAAAAAACTAAACTCCAAAAGCACACAGCTGTAGTTCAACTAATAACAGCTAAACTTATTTCGTTCAAACTGACAATAAATAAAGCGATAGTTGACTCAAACATCACGGATGAAGAATTTAGTCGTTTACAAGCTGATTTTGATGACTATAAAAGACAAAAGTTTGATCTTCAAAAAAGGCAAGGGCAAGTTTTTCTCAACAGCCAGACACCCAGCAGATAAAAAAGGAATGTTTAAAAAAAGTAAACGAGACATTAAACTCTGTTCTAAACAGCTCACATTAACAACATCAAAGGGCGTTTATACTTTAGTTTATGAGACCAAGCACAAAAGACCGTTGATATTGATTCTGATTAAGAATTTTTTTTAAATTTAAATAAATATTTTTCAGTTAGAAAAGAAAGCTAAACATGGCTAAAGATATATGAAGGACCGGGCGAATTGTTTGAAGGAATGCTTAAGGGAGAGCGTTTGTCAAAAGCTTTAAATGATATTGATTTAGAAGTTATTAATCCAAAAAACGTGCGGGCAAGCGTTGTACATGCTATTTCTCAAGTTCCCAAGTAAACTAACAATAGACCCGCCAGTTAAAGTAATTGTTAGCTGTTTTAATCGACTATATAACAATAAATGAAGAAAATCTAGAAGTCTGGGTCTCAACTAAACAACAGACTATTCTTTCTCATAATGACTTAACACCTGGTTGGGCAGACCAACTGCTTACACAGTTTGATGTGGCCGCAGAAGAAGCCAAAATGAGAGGCTCTGGTTGGTCAGAGGGCGAAGTCTTAGAGATCAGATTAAAACAGGCTAAGTATGAGCCGATTGTTGGCAAGTCTTACATTCCGTTACCTCCAGCATTAGTCGCAAAAAGAGCAGTTCTAAACTAAGAATTCAGACAACAAATGTTTTATGTGGTGTGTTCTTGCAAGGCTGGGATTACGTCCGCAAAAACGCAGAGAAAGTGGCTAACTATGAACCTTACATCAATGATCTTAACTTTAGTGGAATATCCTTTCCTGTTAGCGTGGACAAAATTGATCAGTTTGAAGAACAAAACAAACCCAAAAACTGTTAATATCTACACATGGGATGAGGAAACAAAATCTACGGCCTATTAGAGTGTCCAAGAACAGCCCAACAATAGGTGATCCAGACAAAAGCCATGTGGACTTACTCCTAATGTCTTCGCCAACAGGGCTATCACATTAACATTGATACGCACAATGAGTAGATTATTAGCGCATATTTCAAAAAATGGGCGCAAACAAGAATTCTGTAGAAAATGTTTAACAAGAATTCCATCCGTTTTAAAGCCGCGCTTGAACATATAAAAATTGTAAAAGTTCTGTAGACTGTAAGACAGAACTAATTACACCCCACCCAGATCTAAAGTTAGTTTTAAGAACTGGAAAAAAACTGCAAACGAGTCCATACGTAGTTTACGCAGACTTCGAGTCGCTTATTGTTCCTAAGGACCAACCCACAGAAACCTACAAAAACAGTCTACTGAGTAATCATCAGATTTGTTCCTATGCTTTTATCATTGTCAGGTCGGATGGCGTCCATTCAGAGCCAGAATTATATAGAGGACCTAATGCTGCAGAATACTTCTTAGAACGCATGCAGCAAGTGCGTAACGCCTGTTCTAATAATCTGAATTTATCTGAAATCATAATGACGCCTGAAGACCAAGAACAGTATGACTCAGCCACACATTGTTGGATTTGTGGTTTAGAACTAATGTCTAACAGTGAGGACGTGACAGCAGAGGAAGCCAATCCAACAGTAAGAGACCATGATCACATTAGCGGAAAGTTCAGAGGAGCAGCACACAGTAAATGCAATCTTCAACTAAAGTTTGAACCAAAGACATGGAAGCTGCCTATATTCTTTCACAACTTGCGAGGTTTACGACTCTCATCTTATAATGCAAGCAGTAACCGACGCCTTCAGGGTAACATGCATTGCACAGTCATCAGAAAAGTACATGTGTTTTAATCTGAATAACATGTCTTTTTATGACTCTATGCAACACCTGATGGGATCATTAGAGTCACTGGCTATGTCCTTAAAGTCCTGCCCAATAACAGAAGAATATTTTGACCCAACTCTTGTTAGAAAGGGCGTTTACCCTTATGAGTACATGAAAAGTTGGGAAAAGGTTTGATGAAGATACACTTCCACCTAAAGGCGCGTTCTTTTCTAGTCTTAGAGGAAAGGACATCAGTGATTCTGATTACCAGCATGCTCAAGAAGCATGGCAGAAGTTAGATTGTAAACGATGGGAGACTATCATGATTCATACTTGATGGCTGGCGTTTGTTTGTTGGCAGACGTCTTTGAAAATTATAGAAAGACCTGCATTAAACATTATAGCCTAGATCCCGCGCATTACATTTCTGCGCCCGGGATGAGCTGGGACGCTTTCTTAAATTTACAGGAATACAGATTGATTTATTGTCAGATTTGCCAATGCTTCAGATGATTGAAAACGGATTGCGTGGGGGAATTAGTATGGCGTCGCATCATTACTGTAAAGCAAACAACAAATACCTAGATGATTATGATCCAAGTAAAAGGTCTAACTATCTCATGTATTTAGATGCAAACAATCTGTATGGTTGGGCTATGGCGCAATCACTTCCATTACGCAACTTCAAGATGCACACATACGACAATCTGAAAATATTCAAGGGGTATTAAAGTGGTTGAGCAGTTTGACGCCAGATCAACAGCGTGGTTTTCATTCTAGAAGTTGACTTAGAATATTCCTCAGGAACTCCATGACCTGCATAATGACTATCCATTAGCAGCAGAAAGTCTAAAGTTGGCGAAAACAGAACCACCTAAACTGTGCCTAATCTTCGTGGCAAAAAAAAATTATGTCTGTCATTACAGACTTCTACAATTTTATTTAAGACATGGTTTAAAGTTGACAGCTGTTCATCGTATAATTGCTTTTGATCAAGAACAGTTCATGAAACCATACATCATGAAGAACACTGATCTTAGAACTAAATCCACAGATGCTTCAGAAAAAGACTTTTTTCAAGCTGATGAACAACAGCTGTTTTGGAAAGACTATGGAGAATCCGCACAAGCGCAAAGATGTCAGATTGGTCACCAAAGAGAATGAAGCAATTAGCTGACTTCAAAACCAAATTATCAGGACTTTAGAAGATTTCATGATCAGCTTTTTGGCATAATGATGAAGAATAAGAAAGTCAAATTGGACAAACCTGTATTTATTGGGTTTACTGTTTTAGAATTATCAAAGCTTTTGATGTTAGAATTTCTTTATGACTACTTTAAACCCTCGTATCCAGAGTCCAGAGTACTTTACACAGATACGGATAGTTTTGTTATAGATATTCCTACTGAAGACATCTATAAAGACATGGAAATAGAAGTAGCTAAAGGGCATGCGGGATGGTATGATACATCTGATTACCCTAAAGATTTGCCTTTACATTCAACTGTTAATAAGAAGGTTTTAGGAAAGATGAAGGATGAATTATCTGGAAGGGTGATCAAGGAGTTTGTTGGATTAAGGTCGAAAATGTACAGTATTCGAGCCAGGAGAAAACTATCAAAAAAGCAAAGGGAATATCTCGCAGTGTTGTGCAGTCAAACATATCGCATGACAACAATAAAGAAGCATTGTTTGACAATAAGACTTTTCGTCATGACAACGTAAAACTACGATCTAATCTACATGAGATCAACACAACAGTTGTAACAAAGAAGTCATTAGATAGAACAAACACTAAAACGAGTATTTGTTGATCCAGAGTTTTCATATGCAATTGGGCACTGGAGAACAGCATAATTACATATCTTCCTCAAGTTTTGTTATAAGCTCATTTATATCATATTTTTCCTCAAATTTTGTTATAAGCTCAATCATATCATTATCCAATTCAGCCAAATTATTTTCATGTTTGCTTGATGTGCTCGAATTTTTTTTTTTATTTCAAGATATTCTTTATCCCAATCAAAATTTGGGATTTTGGGCTGTAGGCGATCTGGATGCATTGCCATGTGCCGATGAATCCGCGTAAATAATTCCTTAATAGTAGAACTCGTATCATATGATTCCCGTATTAATTCCAAGGTCTCTTCCTTTATCATTCTTGTTTTGTCTTCCATTTTAGACTTAAATATATTTCTGTAAATTAATTAAGCAACTGGAACTGTGTCTGGTGGGATTATCTGCAGTTCTTCCTTCACAAAAGATCTTTGGGAGCTGGTTGTTTTGTTGTGTCAGTTTCTCGTAAATAATACACGGGCGGATTCATTTTTACAATTCTTTTTATTTTCATATGGATCAACACTCCAAACTGGATTGGTTGCCCTGATGCGAGTGTCCCCTTCTGCTTCCCCCGGTAAATAAAGGTACCTTACTTTGAAACCAAATGGTAATAGTTTGCTGGTTGTACTGGAGTCTTCAGCAACATTTATTGTTTGTTTTTTGATTGCTTGTACTGGTTTTAGACCTATAAATTCTTTATTATTCATTGCGCACAAAACTGAGGGCAGTCTTCTAACCCATTCTGTGTTGCGAGAATTGTCAATCAGCTCTCTGTGATACTGGTAGGAAAAAAGTCTTTCAGATAACTGTTTGTTAAAGTTTTCAACTAAAGCCTGTGATCTGTGAACTCCTGGGATGCCTCTTTAATGGTAACTCTATGTTTTAACAATAATTGATTCACTTGACCTTTAAATTCTTTTCCATCATCGGCTTGAATCATGCGAGGATAAGTTAGCGGGCCTCGTTGGTATATCAGTTGTATGGCAACAGCAACAGCAGAAGCACTCTTTTGTGTTAATGGTTCTGCATCTTTGTATCTTGAAGCTATGTCAATGACTGTGAGTGCGTACTTAAATCTTTTTCGTCTAATCGTATCATGGGGTAAATATAGAAGATCAATTTGATGGGTGTCGTTCGGTATTGTATTCACAAAGTGTGGTCTCTGTATTCGTCTAGGTGCAGGTAAATAAATTTGCCAAATCGCTTGTTTAGATAACCATTCCTTTGCTGTTTGTTCACTGACTCCCGCTGCTTGGCTTAGCTTTTTTATTGCCGTGATTCCCTTCCAATATCCTTTCGGTGAATAATAGATTTTGTTCATTTTATTCAGCCAATATTATGCGCAACAAAATACACAATGGTCATACCAAAGACGATAAATAATATTTCTTGCATCTTTTGTTTTTCTGATGGTTGATAAAAGTCACTGAATTTTGGTGGGGGGCAATGTCTCAATTGGTTTGCCTGTTACAAGATAATATTCTTTTATTGCTTGATCAACATCTTTAAATGTGTAAGCTGCATGTCCCTGTTTTTTTCAGTTTGTCGTTAATAAAATCTAACTGCTCAATTCTCTGCTTTTCATAGTAATCTTGTGCAGCTGCTAGTTGCTCCATAGCTTTGTTATGTCTTTTTCTCTCTTCATTAGTTTGTAGTTTACTAAACCGTAATTACTTCCGCTAAAAGCAAGCCCATTCACTACTGCGCCGCCTATCATCATTACGAGTGAAGCCATTTTTATAAATGTATTTTTTATTTTACATATTTATACTGTCAGGAATTATTCCTTGCTTAACTAGAAAATCTTTCGTAGCAAATGAAGCTGTAATAACAGCAATTGGTTTTGCCGAATCCTCAAAGTCTAGTTTGCCAAGATCAGCCGGTTTTATTTTTAACAGGCTTTTACCAAGCATTGTGTATCCTATACTTAGGCCTCCAATAACAGCAGAATGGTATACAAGATTGGTAACAGTCTTTTCGGCGCTCATTTTTAAAAAATAAAATAATTATAATTAATAAAAAACATGAACAGCGATGATCTACTACAGCTACAGGGCAGCCTAAACCTTCCTGAACTTATTATTACAAATGAACAAGTTGATGACCAAGCTATTATACCAAAAAAAAAGAAAGACTGTATTCTTTGGCAGCATGTGGAAAAACAAAACAGTTCCTCGGAAATGAATTCAGCATAGAACAGATTCAACAAATGTCGCCACAAGACATTGTAAAGTATCATAACAGGTATGAAGCGCAACTAGGATCAAGAATGGTAAAAAGTGTAGGACAAACAGTTCTTAGTTTGTACACTAAACTAGTAAGTAAATTTGCGCCTGTTGATTCTGAACAAGACTTTATGTATGATTTAACACAGGATCCAGTTTTAACAAAGTCATTAGAGTCTCTAGGATGTGATCTATATTACAGATTTGGAACATTATTGTCGCCGCTAATCATGGGATTAATTACTTTTAATCATATAGATTTTGTTTCCCTTAAAAAGGACCGAGCCAGAAAATCAGCAGAATCAGAAAACACTGAATCAGGTGGAGAAAGTGACCAGTAAAAAGCCTCCTCATCCTGGGCGTGTTGCAGCAGAAAAAAATTAGCAGAGTGGAACAAACGAACAAAATTAATGTTACATAATGAAAAAGTGCTAGAGCCGCAGCCAGTTGTTTAAATTTGCCAGCTATAAAAAACACCAGAACAAGTTGACTCAAGACCTACAACAACAACGGGGTTGCCTACACCGCCAAAGTCTTCATGGAATTTCTTAAAGCAATTGTCATTTTTGGCGGCATTGTTTGCTGGGGGTGGTTATTACGGTTATAAAATATAAACAAAGACAGCAAAACCCAAGCATTCCAAACAATCTCTGCCACTAAATACATAAGCCGAACACAAAGTATGTCAAAACCGCTAACAACAAAAGATCATTTTGATCCATTTCAGATGGAATAATATTTCAGAACTTAATAAATAATTATAAGTTGACTTGAATAAGAACTTGGTTGTACTTAGAGGATGACTTAGTTATGAACTTGGAATGACTTAAGTTAAGAACTTAGAAGTTACTTGGGGATGACTTGAGTAAGAACTTGGGGTGACTTGAGTAAGAACTTGAGGTGCCTTGAGTAAGACTTGATTAAGAACTTGGGGTGACTTAATTAAGAACTTTATTAAGAACTTGGGGTGACTTAATTAAGAACTTAATTAAGAACTTGGGGTGACTTGATTAGAACTTAATTAAGAACTTTATTAAGAACTTGGGGTGACTTGATTAAGAACTTAATTTAAGAACTTGGGGTGACTTGGGTGACTTAGGGTGAAGGTGTCAAGTGTTTCAAAGCTCGTCTACAGCAGGAGGAGTGCGTGCATGTGTGTGGGCGTGAGAAGGGGGAGGGAGTGTGTGTGTGTGGTGTACACAGAGCTTTATTATTCGTTATGTGTAACACCACTGGTGCAAGAAGGCACTTGCGTTTTTGTGATTCATTGGCTCTTTTGTCGCAAGTTCAAAGCAGCCACCAGGTGCATTTAACAAAAGCCTGATTGAATAAAACAAGACAATTGTATAAAGTACACACGGCGGCCGCCTGAAAGGCAGCCTAAAAGTTTGTAACAGGGCGTGGAAGCAGACGTTGAAGCAGGTGAAGCAAAACACAAACACGAAGCACAAACAATAACACAGCCGAAGCAGGGCAGGCGCAAATGTCATAGGGCAGCAAACCGTACATGCATGATTGTTACTATATTTAGAGCCACGTCATTTACTATTTTTGAAACCCTACATGCATGATCGTTTACTATATTTAGAGCCACGTCATTTTACTATTTTTGAAACCGTACATGCATGATCGTTACTATATTTAAACACTTGTCTAACAGTACACACACACACACAGTATGATACTTCTATTGTTACGCACAAACAAGCACTGTATGTCTAAGACTGGGACTGTTGGCGCTCTGATGTGAGAGGAATATGCGGCGCTTCTGACCAGTACTTTTTGTACTCTTCGATCTGAAGCATCTCTTCGATTTGCTTCAGTTTGCTCATGATAAAACTGATTGGCAAACCAACCGTGTTAAATCGCGGAATGCATAAAGCGATTTGGCAACGGCACGTAGTCTACACGCATGAACATCAGAATAGCCAGTTTTTTCTTCTAGCCACTGAGCCCACGTTTTTGTCATCTTTCCTTCTTTTCTTTGTACCTCTGCCATTGTTTGCATGAAATCAAAAACTGTCCAAACTGAATGTAAATTAAGATTTGTTGTGCGTTCTGCCTTTTGAGATTTCGCACCCCTTTTTGTAGTATTCTACAATGTCTTGTTCATTTACTGCTTGTGCAAAATAATCATTTGTGAAAGCTTCTGTGGATATGGCATGTCTAACATCTGCTTGGTTTGAAACAAGATAGTGATGTAAATCACTTGGCGTTGTTGGGTCTACTCTCTTTTTCTTTCCGTATTTTTCTTTGAACAAATCTTCCATCTTCCTTTTTGGTTTTTTGGGTAGTCTCATTGGTCTTCTGTTTTAGCCTTAACCCCTATTAAGGCCATCTGCTCAAAATATATTCTATTCTCTTCTAGTACATGCTGTTCTTCTTCTGTCCATAAAGGAGTAGCTTGCTCTTGTTGATACATACCTTCTGGAAGAATTAAAGGAGTTTTTTGTTGAGAAAAATCTAACAGTTTTTGATTAACTGCTTGCGCTTCAAAAATTTCCTGATTTAATTCTTGTGAAGAAGGACTACCTAATAGTTCTGCTTCTTCATAAGAAGAAACACTATCACCCGACATGAATTTAAACAAATCTTTTACAAGCAAAACACTCTATCACTGAAACACGTCCGTTCACCACAGCACCACAACACCAAATGACGAGATAACTCAAGGCCCGTTGTCAACAACACTAAGTGCTGGGCGGATGTGACGTCTTTTTACTATCACATGATTAAATCTTGACTTACGATAGGAGAATGTAAGAAACATGTCTATATCTGTTTTACCCGGGCGGGAATGACTGAGCAAAATCCTTTTAACCACTTATAGAAATCTCGCTATTCAGAACTGCACTATGGAGTATTTAACTCTCGCTTTACAAATCCAACGATGCACGAGTGGAGACCGCTAGATTGCTCTGAATGCTTCTATTGAAATCTCTGGGGAGTGCTGCGCTTCACTGCATGCCTTTAAAAAAACAGCCTGCATAAGCCAATCTCTCTCACCTGCAGTGTGTGTGGATTTTATGTCAAAAATATAACTCAGTTTAAAAGACTGTAGTTATATTTCACATGAAAAGACAGAGACGCATTTGATGAATGTATGCGCGAAAATTATGTTATTGAAAATGATCAGGAAAAACACAGGATTAAACAAAAACTAAAATCTGAAAAGTTTAGTAAATTAGTATTGAAAACGGATAATCCTACACAGTATGTTTGTTTGTAGGGTTTACTAGTTAGAGAACTATAAAATGTCTGTTCCTAGCTTTACTGCCCGAAACTTGTTGAGGGCAGTAAAGCTAGAACAGACATTTTATAGTTCTCTACAAGTCTTACATCGAGTGGCAGAATGACCCATCGTCCGTCTCCAAACGCGAGAGATTCAAAACTCTCCAGGCCAAAGTGCAGACCGACCTACGTCTGATGCAGGACCAGTGGTGGCAGGACAAAGCGACTGAAGTCCAAGGCTACACCAACTCTCACAACGCCAAGAAATTCTTTGGCTCGTTGAAGACAGTCTTCGGACCCTCAGCATCAGGCTGCTCCCTGCTACTTTCCTCCGACGGCGCAACCCTGATCAAGGACCAAGAAGGACTAAGCAAGCGCTGGCAAGAACACTTCAGCAACCTGCTCAACAGGCCCTCGTCAGTCGACTCGGATGCCTTGAACCAGATCCCTCAGCAGCTGATACAAGACACACTTGCAGTACCCCCACCATTGCAGAGATCCAGAAAGCAATCCTCCAGATGAGCTCCGGTAGAGCATCAGGAAAGGACGGAATACCTGCTGAGATCTACAAGGCGGCAGGCCCCAACGCCTTAAAAGCCTTTCACGATGTCCTGCGGAGTATCTCGGAGGAGGAGAAGATGCCAGATGACTTCCGTGACGCCCTGATTGTCTCCCTCTACAAGAACAAGGGAAGCAAAGCGACTGTGGGAACTACAGAGGCATCTCGCTACTCTCCATTGCTGGAAAGATCTTTGCCAGAGCCATCCTCAACAGACTCATCACTGTTTCCGAGCAGAACCTCCCCGAGGCGCAGTGCGGCTTCAGACCTGGCAGAAGCACTGTCGACATGAGTTTTGCTGTCAGACAGCTTCAGGAGAAGTGTATCGAACAAAACTTGCCCTATACTCTGTTTTCATTGACCTGACCAAGGCCTTTGACACGGTCAACAGGGAAGCTCTTTGGACAGTCCTCGAGCGCATTGGAGGCCCGCCAAAGTTTGTGAAAATGATCAAGCTCTTCCATGATGGCATGACCGGCCAGGTCCTCTCCAGTGGAAACGTGATGGAAGCCTTCGAGATCAGCAATGGCGTGAAGCAGGGCTGTGTCTTAGCTCCGGTCCTCTTCAACGTCTTCTTCACCTGCATGCTGTCCACGCTGTCCAAGACCTGGAGAAGGGAGTCTACTTCCGCTATCGTCTGGACGGCTCCCTCTTTGACCTTCGTCGCCTCACTGCCAAGACAAAGAGCATCAAAGATCTCCTTCAAGAAGTCCTCTTTGCCGATGACTGCGCACTGGTGGCCCATGCAGAATCGATCTGCAAACGATGCTTGACCGCTTCTCCGATGCTTCAAAGCTCTTCGGCCTGACAATCAGCCTCGGCAAGACTGAGGTGCTTCACCAACCCGCACCAAACACCAACCCCTCGGCACCCACCATCGTCATTGACGACTCCCAGTTTGCGGACGTTGAACATTTCAGATATCTAGGAAGTACCATCTCCTGTGATGGCTCCTGGACAGGGAAGTTGATGCCCGAATCAGCAAAGCAAGCCAGGCGCTGGGAAGACTCCGCAACAGAGTGCATAGTCAACACAACATTCGGCTGACTACAAAACTGAGAGTTTACAACGCAGTGGTCTTGCCCTCTTCCTCTATGGGTGCGAATCTTGGACACTGTACCGCAGACACGTCAAAAAGCTGGAGAACTTCCACATGCGAGCTCTTCGCTCCATACTCGGAATCCATTGGCAGGACCATGTTTCCATCCTCGAGGTCCTGGACCGTGCTCACACTACAAGTATCGAGTCCATGCTCATCAAGGCCCAGC
Source organism: Conus ventricosus (assembly GCA_018398815.1). Lineage (NCBI taxonomy): Eukaryota > Metazoa > Mollusca > Gastropoda > Neogastropoda > Conidae > Conus > Conus ventricosus. Next base: position 5,106,320 of record CM031624.1, on the reverse strand, counting down.
TTCGATGGGTGGGGCATGTCATCCGTATGGAAGAGCACCGTATGCCAAGGCGACTGCTGTATGGAGAGCTTCTGCAAGGCAAGAGAAACCAAGGACGCCCAAAGAAACGGTACAATGACTCGGTCAAATCAAACCTCCAGTGGTGCGAACTCAAACCAAAAGAACTAGAGGAGTGCGCCAGTGACCGACCTCTGTGGCGGGCCACAATTCGCAAAGCCGCTACCAACTTCGAAAGTACTCGATGCCAAAAGCTGATTGCCGCCAGGGATCAACGCCACAGAGCAGCAGCAGCAGTGATCACGACAACGGACTTCCAGTGCCCCCACTGTTCCAGACTCTGCGCCTCCAGATTGGGGCTGCAGAGCCACCTCCCCGTACATCGATGAGCTGCAGAAACGCTAACGTCATCTTCGGATCCGAAGGACTACCATCATATATATTCTTGAGTTTTGTGATTGCAGTTGTCTGAGGAAGCCCTAAAACAGGGCGAAATTTTATGAAAAAATAAAATGTTAGAAAGCAGCCGAGTTCAAGTATTAAGTATACACGCACGCACGCACGCACGCACGCACACACACACGTAAATCCCAGCTCCTTCAAAAGCATGTTTATGTCGTTTTGTTGCTTTTACATTCATAAATGAAATATTTTCCGATTAGAATTATCAGATCTAGCACGTCTGTTTATGGGGAGTTGTTTTGTTTTTGTTTTTCGTTTTTAACAGTGCCAAATGAAATAATCATCACATAAGGGACAATCTCTCACAGGGTGAACTCTTAGATTCAGAACTCTCAAACTCGTCCCAGACAATATGTGTAAACCCACATTCCCAGAGGTCAGCTGAATCATTCTATCCGTTACATAAATTACATTTGTCGCTAACAACATTTGCATACTTTTCAAAATACTATTTGCTACCAAAATTATACGGCATATCTTATATGGAACCATTAAGGTTTTCCTTCTTTAATTTTCTGTTTTTTACGTACCTCTATCCAGTCAATAGGTATATCAAAATATTATTCCCATTTGACAAGGGCATGGATGTTAAAAACGTCATGGGTTCCCATCATAACACCGTAGTAAATGCGTATTCCTGCAGTAACACTGCATTTTTTTTTCTCAAATACTAAAGGTCTGTTAGTACCACCAATTATTACCTGAATTTCATCTGTTCTTCTTTGCATAGTTGTGACTGATTGCATGCAGCTTACTCAATTTAGAAAATTAACCTGGAATCCAGCTTTTCTGTCAATTAATGGCAGGTTATGAAATCGACAATGTCAGCGTGTAAATTATTTGATTAAAATAAATATATTATTTTACATCCCTTATTTTGTTCAAGATTTTTTTTCGACTTTAAAATTTTCATGACAAAAAAAAATCGGTTCAGTTGCTAGGTTTCTACTTTTGTATAAGTCTACATGTTTGCAGAAAATTCCGAAAGTTCATTAGTCTTTACCTTCAAACAACCTGTCAGGTCCAAACGCACATCAAGGTTACTATTTTCGGGACAGACTGAATGCGTTGTTTTCCATTTACAATTGTGCATGTACGCTTTCGTTGCGACTTTCAAGGAGTTGATACATTTAACGATCAGCTACACTTATCCCTCTCCTTCACACTTCTTTTGTGTAACATATTTTGTGTTGAAGCAATCTGGGAATCACCAGGGTTGGTTAGAAGGATCTATAAGCACGCCAATGTCGATAGCACTAATTATTTAAGCACACACTGTTTTACCAAATGACCGTTTTCTGATCGGTTTTAAAACAGGTTTTGAATCTCAGAGAACATGTCTGTCACATTAGTTTATTTCATATCTGATATTTTATTCACAAACCACGGAGAACTTATATGTCACATTAATTTATTTGATATCTGATATTATATTCGTAAACAACACCTCTAGAATTTATAAATGCTGAGGGGTTTGATTCCATTATATTTACAGAAGAAATACTTTTGTTTGGATGATCTTTTTTCCTCTTTTAAAAAACTGTTTTTGGGACCCTTTTTTCCATAGTAACGGGAGTTTGCATTTTAGGAGTGCCAAGTGTACTCCTCTCCGTGTCAGGCCTAGGTTTCACTTAATTTAGTATAGCACATTCCCTTCCCGAGGTCGAAACCACTTTTTAGTGCAATTAAAGTACAGAGTTTCGTCATTTCCTTTGTGACACCTTCTAGGATACCATGACCTTCCATGG
>CM031624.1:5092454-5097454 GCA_018398815.1 Conus ventricosus | reverse complement strand
ATATAACAGGATAGAGAGGGCTAATACTACTGGATGGTGGTGGGTCATAAATACTGGATGCAGAGGCTCATACTGAAGGATGGAGCGGCTCATACTAAGGATACAGAGGCTATCTACCGGATAGAGAGGTCCTCATACTTATAGGATTGAGGGGCTAATACTACATGGATGGAGAGGCTCATACTACAGGATTAGAGAGGCTCTATACAGGATGGAGTGGGTCACACTACCGTTTGGTGAGGTTATACACAGGAAGGAGAGGGTCACACTACAGGATGGAGAGGGCTCATACTTACAGGATAAGAGAGGCTCACACTACAGGATGGACAGGCTCATACTACAGGATGGAGAGGCTCATACTACAGGAAGGAGAGGTTTCATACTACAGGATGGAGAGTCATTATAAGGATGGAGAAGGGCTCATACTACGGGATGGACAAGCTCATACTACTGGATAGAGGAGGGCGCATACTAAAGATGGTATGTAGGGTCATTACTACAGGATAGAGAGGTCATAATACAGGTGGAGAGGCTCATAACTGACAGGTTGGAGAGGCTCATACTTTGGAATGGAAGGGCTATACACAGGATAGAGAGGCTCATACTACAGGTGGAGAGGGTTCATACTACAGGATGGGAGAGTGTCATACTACAGGGATGGAGAGTGTCATACTACAGGATCGGGGAGAGGCTCATACTACAGGATGGAGAGGGTCACACTACAGATGGAGAGCTCATACTACAGGATGGAGAGGCTCACTACAGGATAGACTGGGTCACATCCAGGATAGAAGAGGGTCATACTAAGGATGGAGAGCTCATATACAGGATAGAGAGGCACATACTACAGGATGGAAGAGAGGCTCATACTACAGGATGTGAGAGGGCTAATGCCAGGACAGAGAGGCTCATACTACAGGATGGAGAGGGTCATTACTACAGATGGGAGTGGCTATACTACAGGATGGAGAAGAGGCTCATACTACAGGATTGAGAGCGGTCACATACAGGGGATGCAGAGGGTCTTACTACAGGTTGGCGAGGCTTCATACTACAGGATGGAGAGGCTATACTACAGGATGGAGAGGCTCTACTTCAGGATGGAGAGGCGTCACACTACAGGGAAGGAGAGAGTCATACTACAGGATGGAGAGGGTCATTACTACACGTTAGAGAGGTCATACTACAGGTGGAGAGGCTCATAATACAGGTGGAGAGGTCATATACAGGATGGAGAGGCTCATACTTCAGGTGGAGAGGGTATTCTACACGATTAGAGAGGGCTCATACTATCAGGTATGGCACAGGCTCTTATACAGGATGGAGAGGGTCAACACTACAGGATGGAGAGGGTCATACTAAAGGGATGGAGGAGGGTCATACTACAGGATGGAGGGGTTCATACTACAGGATGGAGAGGGTCATACTACAGGATGGAGAGGTCATACTACAGGGATAGAGAGGGTCACACTACGGATGGAGAGTGTATATACAGGATGAGTGTGGCTCATACTACAGGGATGGAGAGGGTCACGTAATACAGGATAGAGAGGCTCAATAATAAGGAGGGAGATGGTCTGCTACGGATGGAGATGCTCATAAATACAGGATAGAGAGGGTCTTGCTACAGGTGGAGAGGCTCATACTAACAGGATGGAGAGCTCTCATTACTAAGGATAGAGGGGTCACATTACAGGGATGGAGAGAGTCATATACAGAATGGAGAGGCTCAACTACAGGATAGAGAGGGCTCATATACAGGATGGAGAGTTATGGCTACAGGATATAGAGAGGGCATACTACAGGAAAGGAGAGGCTTCATACTACTGGATGGGACAGGCTCATTACTACAGGATGGAGAGGGTCATACTACAGGATAGAGAGGGTCATACTACAGGATGGAGAGGCTCTTACTACCAGGGATAGAGAAGTCAACTACAGGATGGAGTAGGGTTCATACTACAGGATCAGAGGCTCATACTAACAGGATGGAGAGGCTCATACTACAGGTGGACAGGCTCATACTACTGGCTAGAGAGTGGTATACTACAGGATGGGAGAGGATTCATACTACAGGATGGGAGGGTCATATACAGGATGGAGAGGGTCCATTACTACAGGATAGAGAGAGGTCATATTACAGGATGGAGAGGCTCATATACAGGATAGAGAGGCTCTTACTACAGGGTGGAGAGGGTCATATACAGGATGGAGAGTCTTCATACCACAGGATGGACGAGGCTCTTTAACTACAGGATGGAGAGGCTCATACTACAGGATAGAGAGGCTCATATCAGGATAGAGAGCTCATACTACAGGATGGAGAGGGTCACCTCTAAGGAATGGAGAGGGTCACACTACAGGATGTGGAGGTTCATACACAGGATGGTGAGGCTCATACTACTGATGGTGAGGGTCATACTACAGAGATGGAGCGGGTCACTCTACAGGATGGAGAGGGTCACACTACAGGATGGAGAGGGTCACACTACAGGGATGGGAGAGGGTACTCTACAGGATGGTGAGGGTCACACCTACAAGGATGTAGAGGCTCATACTACAGGATGGAGAGTTCAAAACAACAGGATGGAGAGGCTCATACTACAGGATGGAGTGGGGTCCACATACAGGTATGGAGAGGACTATACTACAGGATGGATAGTTTCATACTACAGGATGGAGAGGGTACACTACAGGATGGAGAGGGTCACCATACGGTTGGAAGAGGCTCATATTAAGGATGGAGAGGTTCATATACAGGATGAGAGGGTCACACTACAGGATGGAGAGCTATTACTACAGGATGGAGAGGTTCATACTCGAAGGATGGAGAGGCTCATACTACAGGATGGAGAGGGTCATCATACTAACAGGTTGGAGAGGCTCATTATACAGGATGGAGAGGCTCATTACTACAGGGATGGGAGGTTCATTACTACAGGATGGAGTGGGTCACATAACGGATGGGAGAGGCCATACATTCAGGATGGAGAGGCTCATAATACAGGATGGAAGAGGCCATACTACAGGATGGAGAGGGTCAAACTACAGGATGGACAGGCTCACCACTTACAGGATGGAGAGGGTCATACTACAGGATGGAGAGGGTATACTACAGGGATGGACAGGCTCATTCTACAGGATGGAGAGGGCTGATTTACTACAGGATGGACAGGCTCATACTACAGGGAATGGCGAGGGGTCATGACTACAGATGGACAGGCTCATACAACAGGATGGAAGAGCTAATACTACAGGATGGAAGAGCGCAAAGCTGGACCCTGGGAATGACTGACTGTGAGTGGAAGGAAGACATGGTTCGGTCCATATCAATGGAAGGGGGAGGGGAGGGGGCGCGCGCGAGGGTTGGACAATCGATGAGGTGTGTGTATTTTAGCAGACGCCACAGAGATTGCCATGACGCGCGCGCGCGCGCGCACTTCACACACACACACACACACACACCAACACCACACACACACACAACACACACACACACACACACACACCACATTTATAACACATACGCACGCACGCAGCACGCACACAACAACACACACACACACACACACACACACACACACACACACACACACACACCACACCACACACACGCACGCACGCACGCACGCACGCACGCACGCACGCACGCACGCACTCACGCCGCACGCACGCACGCACGACGAACACACACACACACACACACACACACACAAACCCAACCTTTTTGCCCCGCACGAACTAATTTAAAGCGCACCAGTTTATAATGCAACACTCGAGCCCCCAGGCCCCAAACATCGAACCCAGCCCTCTCCCCACTAAAGGGAAAGTTGAGCTGGACGGAAAATACGGGAAAGGGGCCGTCCCTCTCAAAACAACACACACCACACACCACACAACACAACACACCACCACAACACAACCACACACACACACATACACAACACACACACACACACCACACCACACACACCACACAACACACATGCCACACACACAACACACCAGCAAACACACAAGAGCGAGCGCGTCCAACCCCGCGCCAAAACACACACGTAATGCATGATACAAAATCCCCAACATACTACATAAAAATAACCGACAGACAAAATATGAGTGTACACAAAAACGAAAAAATCACATGCAAAACACATACTTTAGACTTTCCCTCGTTCTGTGTACACCCCGCACGCACGCCGCACGCACGCACCACGCACGCACCACGCACCACGACGCATCCAGCACGCACGCACCCCCACAACACCCCAACACACACCACACCCCACCACCCCCCACACACACACACACCACAACCCCCACACACACACACACCACACACCACCCCACACACACACAACACAACACCACACACCACATACACCCGCGCCCCGCGCGCGCGGTGTGTTGTGTTATGTATGTAGTTTGAATGAGTGTGTTTGAAATATGTATGTATTTGTATGATGTATGTTGTATTATGTATGTATGTAGGCATGTTGCATGCATTTGTATGATGTATGTATGTTGTAAATGTGCTATATGCATTAAGCACATGAAAATTTTATGATGTTGTATATATGTATGTGTGTATGGTGTATGTATGTATTTGTATGTATTATGTTTGTAGTTGTATGTATGTATGATGCATGTAGTATGTATGTATGTATTTGTTTGAATGTATGTATGTTGTTGATTAAATGCATGCAGTATGATATTTGGATAATGTGAGCAAGGGGACCCAAAACAGAGGCACATTTTTCTTCTCTCTCTTTTTTTCTTTTTTTTTTTTTTTTCTTTTTTTTTTTTTTTTTAAAGAAAAAGATAAATTTTAGGGAAAAAATGTTGAACCCCAATAAAAGATCCCTCCTTAAAAAAAAAACACGGTCATGTTCCTGTAGCGCTGGTTTGTGCCATTTTTTTAAACCAGGCCAGACCTGCTTCTACAGGGGCAGGAAATAAAAAAATCCAAGCCTAAAAAGAGGGGGTCCCACAGGAAAAACCCA
>CM031624.1:5087454-5089954 GCA_018398815.1 Conus ventricosus | reverse complement strand
CTCGCGAGAACACGTGCGTCTTTGCTTGTGGACAGCCAATTTATTTTGTTTCGACCTCAGCGGCTGTTCTGGAAGGAAAGTAAGACGGCCATCGTTGGACGTGAGTAAGGGGAGGGGGGGGGGGGGGGGGGGGGGGGGGGGGTTGGATGGAGGTGGACAGGGGTTTGGAGGAAGGAACGATTTTTAGGCGTTTTCGTCCAAAGTGAGTGCGGGTTCTTGTGACCGATTGATTTCCTTATTCATTGATGTGTTTATAATTTTTAAAGGAAAGAAAGCAGCATTGTGTCTGTTGAGGAAAAAAACGAACAAACCAAACATAAAGTATGGAAACATTTTTGTTTGGGCTGAACTGATGATATATGCATGTAAGAACAAACCAAAACATAAAGTATGGAAACATTTTTGTTTGGGCTGAACTGAATGATATATGCATGTAAGAACAAACCAAAACATAAAGTATGGAAACATTTTTGTTTGGGCTGAACTGAATGATATATGCATGTAGAACAACCCCAAAACATAAAGTATGGAAAATTTTTGTTTGGGCTGACTCGAATGATATATGCATGTAAGAACAAACCAAAAATAAAGTATGGAAATATTTGTGTTTGGGCTGAACTGAATGATATATGCATGTAAGAACAAACAAAACATAAAGTATGGAAACATTTTTGTTTGGGCTGTAACTGAATGATATTGCTGTAAGAACAAACCAAAACATAAAGCATGGAAACATTTTTGTTTGGGCTGAACTGAATGATATATGCATGTAAGAACAAACCAAAACATAAAGTATGGAAACATTTTTGTTTGGGCTGACTGAATGATATATGCATGTAAGAACAAACCAAAACATAAAGTATGGAAACATTTTTGTTTGGGCTGAACTGAATGATATATGCATGTAAAAAACAAACCAAAACATAAAGTATGGAAACATTTTTGTTTGGGCTGAACTGAATGATATATGCATGTAAGAACAAACAAAACATAAAGTATGGAAACATTTTTGTTTGGGCTGAACTGAATGATATATGCATGTAAAAAACAAACCAAAACATAAAGTATGGAAACATTTTTGTTTGGGCTGAACTGAATGAATTATGCATGTAAGAACAAACCAAAACTAAAGTATCGAAACACTTTTGTTTGGGCTGACTGAATGATATATGCATTAAGAACAAACCAAAACATTAAAGTATGGAAACATTTTTGTTTGGGCTGAACTGAATGATATATGCATGTAAGAACAAACCAAAACTAAAGTATGGAAACATTTTTGTTTGGGCTGAACTGAATGATATATGCATGTAAGAACAAAACCAAAACATAAAGTATGGAAAATTTTTGTTTGGGCTGAACTGAATGATATATGCATGTAAGAAAAAACCCAAAACTTTAAAGTATGGAAACATTTTTGTTTGGGCTGAACTGAATGATATATGCATGTAAGAACAAACCAAAACATAAAGTATGGAAACATTTTTGTTTGGGCTGTAAACTGAATGATATATGCATGTAAGAGCAAACCAAAACATAAAGTATGGAAAACATTTTTGTTTGGGCTGAACTGAATGATATATGCATGTAAGAACAAACCAAAACTAAAGTATGGAAACATTTTGTTTGGGTGAACTGAATGATATATGCATGTAAGAACAAACCAAAACATAAAGTATGGAAACATTTTTGTTTGGGCTGAACTGAATGTATATGCATGTAAGAACAAACCAAAACATAAAGTATGGAAACATTTTTGTTGGGCTGAACTGAATGTATATGCAATTAAGAACCAAACCAAAATAAAGTTGGAAAATTTTTGTTTGGGCTGAATGAATGATATATGCATGTAAGAACAAACCAAAAATAAAGTATGGAAACTTTTTGTTTGGGCTGAACTGAATGATATATGCATGTAAGAACAAACCAAACATAAAAGTATGGAAAACATTTTTGTTTGGGCTGAAACTGAATGATATATGCAATTAAGAACAAACCAAACATAAAGTATGGAAACATTTTTGTTTGGGCTGACTGAATGATATATGCATGTAAGAAACAACAAAACATAAAGTATGGAAACATTTTTGTTTTGGGCTGAACTGAATGATATATGCATGTAAGAACAAACCAAAACATAAAGTATGGAAACATTTTTGGTTTGGGCTGAACTGAATGATATATGCATGTAAGAACAAACCAAAACATAAGTATGGAAACATTTTTGTTTGGGCTGAACTGAATGATATATGCATGTAAGAACAAACCAAACATAAAGTATGGAAACATTTTTGTTGGCTTGAAACTGTGTTATATGCAATTAAGATAAAAACCAAAACATAAAGTATGGAAACATTTTTGTTTTGGGCTGAACTGAATGATATATATGTAAGAAAACCAAAAACATAAAGTATGGAAACATTTTTGTTTGGGCTGAACTGAATGATATATGCATGTAAGAACAAAACCAAAACATAAAGTATGGAAACATTTTTGTTTG
>CM031624.1:5079954-5082454 GCA_018398815.1 Conus ventricosus | reverse complement strand
GTCAAACCTTGTGTTTAAGTAGCAGTCTTTTTCCATATTTCATCCCCTGCGACTTAACAGGCGATTGGTTCGGAATGAGGGATCCTTCAGTGTGTTCCCATTCACAGGTGTCTGCAAGAGTCTGCGAAGATGTGATGAAACTCTGCACTGTTTCACCCGGCTGTTGATATCTGATGTTGAGATGCGCCTCTCCGTGATTTTGTGTGTCATAGCAAAGTTCTCGAAACGCTTGTTTCAGTGCAGCGAAATTTTCACGGTTTTCTGTGGCTTTTGACATCATTGTTATCTTTTCTCATTTCAGCAGAGTAAGTGAAGGTTTCTTTCTTTCTCGGTTGGTTTCTTTACCAGCTAAATGAGCAGGATATATGCCCAAAAACGAAACATCCGGTCGCCCAAATGAAGTTTCAAAGAAGATGTAAATTCTGTTTCAAATGTTCTCCAGTTGTCAGCACCGTACCATTGAACCATAGCAGCCTGATTGGGGGGGGGGGGGGGGGGGGGGGGGGGGCGGAGGTAGAGCAGCGTCATTAAGCAGCTTTTGTCAATGGCGGGAGTGCGAGCTTGCGTTAAACAATCGAATTGAACAACTGGTGTGTCGATAGTTTTTTCGATATTAAAGGGGAAGTTCATCCATTTGTCAAGCTTGGAGGAATAGGAGCGAAGGCACGAAAGGTGAAACTACTGACGCCATGTAAACGTCCGTGCTAAAGACACAAAACAATAAGCTTGCCATTAGCTGTTCACCATTGATTTTCTTGTACTTTTGTTACTTAGCTGGACGGAAGCATCTGCCGACGGTATCGCAATAAAATGATAATTTACAGAAAGGGCACACAGCAAGACAGAAAGAAAGGAAACCAAATGACGTCAAATATGAATTCAAATTGCTATTCATTTTGTTATACGCATCAAAAAATATGCAAAAAACAAGACGAAAACTATCAATGTAAAACTGATCTAGAATATGTTAGAAACCAAACGGCACAGAGCTGCGATTTTTGTACTTTTGATTCATTATTTGGTTACAACCAAAGGGCGATGAAGCGCCATTTTTGGTACATATTCTACTTGTTTTTGCCACTGCCGCAGACGATGCAAGCTTTTGTACTTAAACTACAGCTCTGTCTGTCGTCCCTTGTCTGTCTGTCGGTCTGTCGGTCTGTCTGTCTGTCTGTCTGTCTCTCTTTTCTCTCTCTCTCTCTCTCTCTCTCTCTCTCTCTCTCTCTCTTCTCTCTCTCTCTCTCTCTTTGTGCTCTGCTCTGCCAGTAGCAATTGTCTGAGGAACTCGCCTAACTTACCCCATCTGAATTCTTGTGTGAAGTATGCACAGAGTGGAGTTCAAGGAGACGTGACTTGCAGGAAAAGCGAGAAAGTTTGTAAGAATTAGATCAAGGGTGTGTTTGAGTGTCGGGGGAGCGTTGGGATTGGGGGGTCGAAAGAACTAGAAGAATCAGAGAGAGAGAGAGAGAGAGTCCGTGTTTCGTGCGTGTGCATGTGTGTGTGTGTGTGTGTGTGTGTGTGTGTGTGTGTGTGTGTTGTGTGTGTGTGCGTGCGTGCGTGCGTGCGTGCGTGCGTGCGTGCGTCCGTGCGTGCGTGTGCGTTTTGTGTGTGTGTGGGTGTGTGATTTTGTGTGTGTGTGTGTGTGTGTGTGTGTGTGTGTGTGTCTGTTGTCTGTCTGTCTGTCTTTTCTATCTGTTCGTGAGTGGGGGGGATTAAGGGGGATAAAGCTAGGGAGTGAGCAGTTTAGGGTTTAGTCTCCGAAAACCCCTCTGCTGACTGTTTGTGTTACAGAAGTCTCCCAACAACTCTCTGCTGATGTTTGTGTTACAGAAGTCTCCGAACAATCTCTGCTGACTGTTTGTGTTACGAAGTCTCGAAACAACTCTTGCTGACTGTTTGTGTTACAGAAGTCTCCCAACAACTCTCTGCTGATGTTTTTGTTACAGAAGGTCTCGAACAACTCTCTGCTGATGTTTGTGGTACAAACGTTTCCGAACAACTCTATGCGACTGTTTTTGTTTAAGAAGTTCCGAAAAACTCTCTGCTGACTGTGTTACAGAAGTCTCCCAACAACTCTTGCTGACTGTGTTACAGAAGTCTCCGAACAAAATCTCTGCTGACTGTTTGTGTTCAGAAGTCTCGAAAAAACTCTTGCTGGGCTGTGTTACGAAGTCTCCGAACAATCTCTGCTGACTGTTTGTGTTACGAAGTCTCGACAAATCTTGCTGGATGTTTGTTTTACAGAAGTCTCCAAACAACTCTCTGCTGACTGTTTGTGTTACAGAAAATCTCCGAACAATCTCTGCTGACGTTTGTGTTACAGAAGTCTCCAAAAAAAACTCTTGCTGACTGTTTGTGTTACAGAAGTCTCCCAACACTCTTGCTGACTGTTTGTGTTACAGAAGTCTCCGAACAAATCTCTGTGATGTTTGTGGGTTTCGAAGTCTCGAACAACTCTTGCTGACTGTGTTACAGAAGCCTCCGAACAACTCTCTGCTGA
>CM031624.1:5064591-5068884 GCA_018398815.1 Conus ventricosus | reverse complement strand
AAATAACGATACTGGGACACAAACGTGTGGTGAGAATAGCCAAGAAGACCAGATATCCACAAGAATGTGTATATAGAAACACAAGATATGAAACACATGACACAACACCAGAGCACTGAATATTGAACAAAAATGCTGCTGATTTTTGCTTAAGACGGGTGCTTCGACCAAACAGTTTGTTGTATTTTAGTCCCTTGCGGATTCATTCCACGAACTGGCCTTCAGCACTTGTGTCTTAAAGGATATCTTTTTATATTTTCTACTTTTCACAAGAAAATGTAGCTTGTTTTGCTTTCATCATTTTCTTTTGCTTCTTAGGTGGCACCTTTGTTGGTTTTTTGAAAACTCAACAAACATACTACAGTATTGCACACCATACTTTCTGGGATTGCATTCTTCTTAAAACTGAAAAGGCAAGGAGTCAAATTAACCACATTCCGCGGTCACTGAGGAGAAACAACCAGGTTTCGAAATATCGGTATATGACCAGGAGTTATAGTTAGTGAGTTTCCCTCCTTATTGGAGGATGTCTCCCCCTTCGAGACTATAAGCTTGCTGAAGGTTCATTTTGAGAAGCATTTTTTTTTCCCCATTCACCCACTCAAGCACATACTGTTAGTTAGGCAGAATCATCTACCACTGCAGATATGAATGCTTATCTCCCCCTATTTGTCTCTCTCTCTCTCTCTCTCTCTCTCTATATATATATAATATATATATATATATATATATATATATTTGAGACCCCATTTTGCCTTTCAGCTTGGTACGAACTTGAAGCACCGTGCCTTCCTACAGTTAGAGTTTAAGCTAAGACGAAAGTTTTTTTTTTCTCAGATTTTCTTTCGTTCATGTGGAAGAGAGAGGAAACCAATGTCGCCATGGGCCTGAAAAACATTGAAACTGAGAGGAAACCAATGTCGCCATGGGCCTGAAAACATTGAAACTTAAAACAACGGCAGACCGTGTAAGTAATGCTGCCTCCTTTCGTTTTCATTCGATGGATTGGGGGTGGGGATTATTACTTCTTATGGCGGTGTTGAACAAAATCCTGGTTCAAAAGGAAAACTGTCGTCAGACCTGTTTAAACAACTGATAGTCAGCACTGACAAAGCAGCAAGTTCCTCGACCAGCAGGTCATCAGTTATCCAGCCTGTTGAGCTGCTGACCCTTACGGACGACCGGAGCAAAGACGACATTACGAACATTCGTGATGGCTTCGTCTACTTATAGAAAGACACACCTTTCAGTTCTTGAAAGGAGAAGAGGCAGAACCTTCGTTGTGAGAAGAAAGATCTACCAGCCGCCGTGCCGAAGTGGTTAGCGTCCCGGACTCCCGCGTGGTGGTCGCGGGTTCGATTCCCATCAGAGTCATGTGGGATTTTTCTGCCCCGACCGGCTCCTATCCAGAGTTGAGTTTGCTACGGACTCAGTTTGAAAGACTAGGACCACACAGTCGAGTTTGATCCACGAATGGATGCGTCTCTGAGAGTGTTGCTCAAATTTCCTGACCAACACTGCAGTGTCTGTATCTCTCGGGCCTGGTTGACGCTGGGATATATAGAAAGATAACGTAGAGTACAGCCCTGCCAAGCAGTCTCATACCAAAATGGAAATCCGTAGCATCATCTTTATCCACATTCTCATCGATCAGCATTAACAAAAAAAACAAAAAAATAGTAAAGAAAGAACATAAAGATTTGAAGAAGAGGATGGTGGATGTAGAACGCAAAAGCTGATGACTTGGAAGCACACTCAAAGCGAAAATTTAGTCTTTCTCTGGTTTTCGTCGTAAACCAAATGAGACGCATCATAAATGTAAGGCAACGTTGTCGACATTTTGCTGAACAAACTAGAATTGGCTGGTAATGTTCAATTCGACAGGTGCATCGCTTGCACGGAAAACCCAATTTGCCCATCATCGCCCGCTGCGTCTTCTTCAGGACAGAGCGAACATTCCTTAGGCCATACGCAAACTAAAGGGCAGCCGTGTGTTTGACGAAAGGATTTCTCAATACGCGTAGAGACGTACGAAAGCAACAGCTCTCGCATTTAAAGAAAGAAAAAAAAAAGGCCAAAGACGAAGGCAAGCGAACGACCATGATCTGGACCATCTCATTGAGGGGAAAAGTACTGTCTTGATGAGAAGGGAACTCTTACGGAGTTACAAATCGATGGAAAGGAGGTGAGGCGGGAGGGGGGGGGGGGGGGGGAGTGAGGGGGGAGGCCAGCCCACTCGACACCAGTAGCATCTCACAATTTGTTTTTTTTTGTTTTTTTTGGTGCGAAGTGGCAAGTGTCAGATAAGTGGCGAAGGAACACGGAGTTGTGATTCGATTGATACTGTAAATACTATGCGCGCAAGGGTGGGGTGGATGGCGCATATTAACCGTGGAAGAGGGGGTTATTTGGAATGATAATGATCAAAATGCTTTTATTGATGATGACATTGTTGCTTGTATTGATTGTGGTGTAACGACAGTGTCATGTTCCATAACGTACGATGTCTGTGGTAAGAATAATGCTGGAATCACACACTACTTATATATTATGTTCACATTCACCAAAACTGTCTATGCTGTTTTATTGCACATATGTTTAGAACATTTTCACCCGATAAACCATGCAGTTTAAGATGGCACCTAAATCTTTAATGGTTTCAGCAACATTTTCCCCTTTTTTTCTATTTATGCTCACGTGCGTGTATTGTGGTTAGTGATTTGAAAAAAAAAAAGATGTATACTTTTTGTAAGTTGTAAAATGAAGAAATGAGCACAAAAGCTGAAATAGAATGCTTAAGTTTCATTTTTTTATTTACTGTCTTTCTTCAATCTTTTATCATACATGTTTGTTTACGACTTGACTTTGCTCTATTTTGAGAATGGAGGTGTCTGGTTTATAAGAGTGACTTAGAGAAGTGCTGTTAGACACCAGTGTTCTATCGTACTGTCCTCTTTTGTGCACCTGTCAACTCTCCAATTAGCTGATTAAAGATCAAGTTTAAAAAAAAAAATACCAGTTCAATGGACGTCATTTGAAGTCAAAAAAAAATTCTGCTGGAGATATTTACCGAGCGTTGTCATGACTCACTGACTGACATTGACAGTGTTGTTGAGAGTTGTAACAGGGGCCCGTCTCAAGCGGAAATAATGTAACAGAGAGTGGGAGGGCAGGAATGGTAATGATAAACGGGAGAAGGAATGGAAAGGAATACATCGGGATGTGAAAGAAAACATAACATCGTGAATAAAAACGAGTAACGTATTGATAACTATGAAGATGACAGAGAGCGTGATGTTTCCTTTCTCTTTGCAATGGTCTTTTGATAAAATTTACTGATAACGAATTTATTCCCTTTTTGTTGAAATCTGATTTCATGTGTCTGTTGGGACTGTCCACCTTTCCCCGGCAGTGCAGTATCCACCTGTACGAAATAGGATGATACTGCTTTTGTTCATACTACTGTTCAGCTGAAGCGATGTGGCAGCACTTTGTACATTATTCAGTTGGTTTCTGTAATTCAGTCACTGTTTCTGATAAGATCACAGTCATTATCTACACACCAACAGAACAAACAGTTGAAAGGCATCAGACAGAAAAGTTGGAACAAGTCTTCTTTAATTAATTGCATAGTCCCTTCGTTAACGAAATGAGATAACAGTACAGGACTGCATACGTCCGTCTGCTTCACACCAGATGTAATCAATAAAGTCTGTTTCGTTAGCGCCCCATCTAACCCTGTATTTGATATAATCCTATACGTACGTCTGATACACTTATACAGTTTACCTTTACACCACTCTTTGTTAGAACAGGCCATGGTAAATTTCGATTTATCGAATCAAACGCTTTTTTTCAACATCTATAAACGCTACACACAAATTTCGGTTGTAGGAAAACTGTTTCTGTACAAAGGTCATGATGGTAAATATATGATCAACTGCTGAATAACCTTTTTAAAGATCAGCTTGACGCTAACCAGTAATGTTATTTTCTTTCATCCATTCTTGTAATCTGCTATTAATAATCGCACTGAATATCTTACCACAGAAAAAATATATCTGTAATTATTAGAATTATTAATCTTATATCTTTTAAAGGCTGCAAAACAAGGAAAAAAACATCCTTAGCAAAACAAAATATTGAAGTATTTTTTAATGGATTACTTCAAACTTCCAACTTAGAAAGAAATTCATTCCAGCCATTGAGAGCCATGACTATCTAAACTGTACAAACCGATGTCATCTACAAAAAAATAATAATGAGGTCCGGGATTTGTGACCGTTTGCACAA
>CM031624.1:5044591-5057091 GCA_018398815.1 Conus ventricosus | reverse complement strand
ACTGAGACAGAGACAGACAGAACAGAACAGAACAGAATTTTATTCAGTAAGACCAAAGCCTCATTTGAAGGGGAGTGAACATTAACGATCAATGTAAAAAAACTAATATAGATGATCCATCATCTGCTTCAAAGCTATATCAAAAGACCACACGGAAACGTTTCACCAACTTACAGAGGAAACAAAGAGAAAATGAAAAGAACAACACTGCACCAGTTCGTGCATGATATCATGTATTGCCTTCAAAGGACAAACAAATGTGGTAGTTCAAGATAGAATAATTTCTCTTCTCTTGAGGGCTTTACAAAGATATATAGCAAAGTTTCTAACGATCTGTTCGTTTCGTGAGAGACAGAGAGAGACACACACACACAGAGACAGAGACAGAGACCGAGACCGAGAGAGAGAGTCAAAGGCTCAAAAATCTTATTAAGATAACAGTCTAGGCCTTTTTCTAAAGGGAGATGTACACATAATTAAACAAGTGAAAAACATCAAGAGACATACACAAATTAAAATATCACTCAACAAAATACGTTTCTTAGTGACATACATTGAAAGATAACATTCTACGAAGTCGCAGTTTTCAGTCTGTTAAGCGCCTGATAAACATACATGGCTAAAGCCTTTTTCTTACTGTTTTCAGTCTGTTAAGCGCCTGATAAACATACATGGCTAAAGCCTTTTTCTTACTGTAGGCTCATGCCTTGTCGACATAAGCAAAATTAACCTACATTCATGGAATCTTGTGATATTTCGGTCGAATAGATTTTATTGAAAGATAGGGCAGGGGAGCAAAATACCAAATGTAATTCATCTTCTTTGCCAATGTTGCATTATGATAAGCATAATATTTTCATTTCTGACACTATATCTAAACCAATGACAAGTAGTACTAGACACACTAGATCGAAACTTCGTCTATATATATATATATATAATATATATATATATATATATATATATATATATATATATATATATATATAATTAATATATAATATATATATAATATATATATAAATATATATATATAATATATATATATATATATATATATATATATATATATATCTCAGAATCTAACTTTAAAATGGAGAGAATTAACTTTGGGCAGTCCACCAAAAATATACCTTTTTCCAATCCACAACTCTACATGAAAAAACTCATAGAGCAGACTGAAATATTTGTGCGCAACATGAGGTGGAAAGCGTTTTTCTTTTTGAACCCAGATGCCAAAAAGGAAGATAAAAAAACTTATGGTTTATAAGTCATGGAGATCGCCATCATAGAGGAAATGAAACCTTTTGAAGAAAGCATGAAAAAGCTAATAGCTAATATTGATTTCAGAAAACCACATAATAATTTCCAAACAACATTGAATGATAACATAAAACAAATCCAGAATGACAAAAAAATATTCATAAAGGCGGACAAGACAAACAATTTCTATAAAATGGAAACTAATAAGTACTCTCAACTCCTCAACAAAAATATTCAGAAAAATTATTTTTTAAAAGCTGATAAGACCACATATGACAACATCTGCAAAAATGAAAAAGAACTTGTGCACCAGATGGATTTCGGTGATAGGATAGAAGCAACAGCAATAAAAGAAGCCTTTATAACCCTTAAAGACCACAAACCTAACTTTCGCAACAACCCTACTTGTAGACTGATAAACCCATCAAAATCTGAATTAGGCAAAATTAGTAAAAAGATCCTGGAAAAAGCAATAGAGGACATAAAAACAAACACTGAATACAATCTCTGGAAATATAGTTACGAAGTTATCCAATGGTTTAAAGAATTGAACAAACAGAAAAATACAGTGTTCATTACTTTTGACATAGTGGACTTCTACCCTTCCATTGATGAGGAATTACTTACTAAAGCACTAAGATTCGCCAACAAATATACAAATATAACAGATTCTGAGATGGAAATCATTCTCCACACTAAGAAAACCCTTCTCCATAGCAACAGTGAAACTTGGATAAAAAAAACCAGCAGAAATTCCACATTTGATGTCACGATGGGATCTTATGATGGAGCTGAAACTTGTGAATTAGTAGGACTTTTCATGTTGTCTCATATACAGAAAATACTTGGTAAACAGGTTGGCTTATACAGAGATGACGGTCTTGCCACGTTAAACAATAAACCAAAAACCATTGAAAACAAGAAAAAAGAACTTTGTAAAAATTTTCAAAGCCATAACCTAAAAATCACAGTAGAAGCCAACAAAAAAACAGTAAATTATTTAGACATAACATTAGACCTTAAGGATCATACATACAAACCATATAAAAAACCTAATGACACACCTGTCTACGTAGACATCAATAGTAACCATCCACCCTCCATCTTAAAAACCATACCTAATGGTATGAACAAAAGATTATCTAAACTGTCATGCAATGAGAAAGAATTTAACAGTGCAGCAGCTGAATACCAAGAGGCGCTGAAAAAAAGTGGCTACAACTACAAATTACAATATAACAACATGAACAGCAACAGGAAAAACAGGAAAAGAAACATTATATGGTATAACCCTCATATGATGGAAGAACAAAAACTAACGTAGGAAAAGAATTCCTCAGAATCCTTAAAACATCATTCCCAAAAGAACATGTACTATCTAAAATATTCAACAAAAATACTGTCAAGCTATCATACTCGTGTATGCCCAACCTTAAAAATATAATTGATTCTTCCAATAAAACCAAAAACAACACGACCAAAGAGGGTGATGAAAGGATATCTTGTAATTGCACAAAAACGACCACTGCCCTCTGAATAATAAATGTCTCTACAACAATATTGTGTACCAAGCTACGGTAACAACAGACAGTGATAAAGAAACATACATAGGGATCACGGCAAACCATTTAAAAACCAGATATGCAAACCATAAACAGTCTTTCAAAAATGAAAAATATAAAAACCAAACAGATTTAAGTAAATATATTTGGAAGCTTAAAAATAAGAAAATAGATTACAACATATCATGGAAAATTATAAAAAGACAACACCATACAACAACATTTCTAAAAAATGCAACTTATGTACTACAGAAAAGTGGCTGATATTATGTAAACCCCACCTAGCATCCCTGAACTCTAAAGTAGAAATGATAAACAATTGCAGGCATAAATGGAAATCTTTGTCAATGCACCATTCCGTAACACGTCCCCACTGAACCGCGCCCCCAAAAAGAAAAAACCGGCAGACCACGTGCCACACGCACAGAACTCACACACCACAATATATAACACCGGTGGAGTGCTCAAATTGTATACCCTGAGGAGAGCGTTTTTAGCTTGAAACAAGTTTGTAGGTTTTTAATTTTTCCATTTTAAAATCCTATTTTACAAACTAATAAATTCCAAGGATAAGTACCGAGCACCGTTCCAGCAACTTACAGAGCAGCTTGGTGTTGCAATGACTGCAAGAAATATTGAATTATAAAACAAAGCTTGCTCTTATGTCTTAGATTGAAGAAATAGGGGAGATAAGCATTCATACCTGCAGTGGCAGATGATTCTGCCTAACTAACAGTATGTCTTAAATAAATGTTAGCGAACCGCCCAGAGAACGTGGACAAACGAGTCACAAGACAAAACACAACGCCTTTCGACCTCTTAGGTCTTCGTCAGGTGATATATAAACGAATAAAACAACGAAAATTCACTTAGCTTTGATCGCTTCAGATCGCTTAGGGTTCAGCGCAAGGAAGAAGGCGTTGAATGAGAACAAACATTATGTACTTGAGTGGGTGGATGGGGAAAAATAATAAAATAAATGCTTCTCAAAATGAGCCTTCAGCAAGCTTATATTCTCCAAGGGGGAGAGACATCCTCCAATAGGGAGGGAAACTCACTAACATATAACTCCTGGTCATATACCGATATTTCGAAACTTGGTGGTTTCTCCTCAGTGACCGCAGAAAGTGGTAATTTGACTCCTCTGCCTTTTCAGTTTTAAGAAGAATGCAATCCAGAAAAGGCTGGTATGCAATACCGTAGTATGTTTGTTGAGTTTCAAAAACCAACCAAAGGTGCCATCTAAGAAGCAAAAGAAAATCATGAAAGAGCAAAACAAGCTACATTTTCTTGTGAAAAGTAGAAAATATAAAAAGATATCCTCTAAGACACAAGTGCTGAGGGCCAGTTCTTGGAATGAATCCGCAAGAGACTAAAATACAACAAACTAATAATTTCCCAAAGGATAAGTACCGAGCACCGTTCCAGCAACTTACAGAGCAGCTTGGTGTTGCAATGACTGCCAGAAATATTGAATATAAACAAAGCTTGCTCTTATTGTCTTAGATTGAAGAAATAGGGGGAGATACGCATTCATACCTGCAGTGGCAGATGATTCTGCCTAACTAACAGTATGTGCTTGAGTGGGTGGATGGGGAAAAAATAGAATAAATGCTTCTCAAAATGAGCCTTCAGCAAGCTTATATTCTCCAAGGGGGAGAATTTATATTATATATAATAAACGTTCAAAGATTAAAAAAGACACACAAGGCTTTTTCGGCCTTCCTCATGGTAAATGACAAGGTCTGGGCCACATCAGTAAAACAACAAGAGAACAAGTTCAACTAACGCATTAAAATGCACGTGCATAACGCTTAAAAGCATATGAAAAGCTGCAAAACCTGTTCAGCCTGGTGTGCCCCACTACCCCACCTCACGTGGCGAACACGTACGCACATGTAAGAGCGCGCGCGCGCGCACACACACACACACACACACTCACACACTCCACACACAACACACACACACACACACCCCCACACACACACACACCACACGAAGACACAAATTCTCCATTCACAAGTCAGAAAGACAGAGAGGAGAAGGGAAGAGAGGGAGAGAGAGAGAGAGAGAGAGAGAGAGAGAGAGAGAGAGAGAGAGAGGGGAGAGAGAGGAGAGAGAGAGAGAGGGGAAAGAAAGAAGAGAAAGAGAGAGAGGAGAGAGAGAGAGAGAGAGAGAGAGGAGGAGAGAGAGAGAGAGAGACGTGGGGTGGGGTAGGGGTGGGGCAAAAAGGAGCAGGGCGAGGGAATTGGCATACATGAATGGTCTTACAAAAGTGGGGTTACCACATCAGTATCTGCATTCTTTCCCTCACCCCACCCCCACCCCCTCCCCCGGGAGGTGGGGTGGGGGTGGGGGGTGGGGGAGGCTTCCCACGCCTTCTAATCCAAGCAAACTCGTCCGCCCCCCCCCCCCCCCCCCCCCCCCCCCCCCCCCCCCCCCCCCCCCCCAATACACACTTGACAACATAAGAGGTTAGCCCATCCAGGACAGGCTCCTCTCTACACATTCACATACACATTTTCACTCCCAGTGGGGGCACACCCAAACACATACTACATGTACAACCAATAACATAGTCCCACTTTTACCTTCCTCCTTCCCCATTTGCCACCGGTACAAGCAAATATAAGAAGTACAATCAGGTGACTCCAGTACATAAAACATGATTTTAAATCATAGTTGGTCCTTGAAAAATAATGTGGTTTAAAACTCTTTTGATACGATTGTAAGTGACAGCCACGTGGCCAAGAAAGCCCCACCCCCACACCCCACTCCCCCTTCTTTTAAAATTCTAAGAGAGAGAATTGACTCCGTAGGGAGAATTTGTTTCAATTTAGTTATCCAAAATTGTTCCCTATTAAGACGATGTGGACGGCAGTTAGTTCTCTGTTTTTCTATTGCAATACACCGCAGATCTAACAGGGAGTGAGCTGGCAGATTGAAATGTTGGGTTACCAAAGATCCAGTGTTAAGTTTGATGTTTGATCGATGGAGGTAGAATCTTTGTCTGAGGGAATGTTTGGTTTCACCAATGTACTGTGAGTTCGGGCATTTAGAACAGAATGTAAATATACAATGTTTGATGCTTCACATGTCATGTGGGTTCTGATGTTAAAAGTTTCGGAGGTAACAGAACTGGTGAAGGTGGTAGTCTCAACCACGTGGCTGTCACATATCACACAGCGGTCTCTTCTGCATCCTGAAGCATCCTGGCTCCCCTCCACTGATGGGACTGGGAATTACTGAGGGCATTAGCAGGTTCCCCAGAGATCTGCTATTTCGTTCTCCGAGGATTGGCGGGTCAGGAATGGCCCGCTGCAATCTCCTGGATGTATGTAAGTGTGACAGATATTCCTGGAACCATGCTTTAAGGGGAGGGTTCTTAGGATTGTGTGTGATAATAAAGGGCACCCTATTGTGTGGTGTGTTTTTGTCTGCACTGTAAAGTTTGACTGCGCGGGGTGTTTTGGACCCGTTTCAGGGCCTGTTGGATGCAGTGTGGAGGAAAGGCTCTTTTCTGTAAGTATTGGGTCATTTCAGTGCAGCGGATCCTGAACTCGTCTTCTAAGGAGCAAATGCGACTCAGTCTTATGAATTGGCTAAAGGGTATATTTTGCTTGCAGTGCTGAGGGTGTGCTGACCGGTAATGCAAATAATTGTGAGCATCAGTGGGGTTGATGTATAGATCTGTTTGCAGCAGGCCATCCCTAAGCTTAATCAGAATATCCAGAAAAGCTATTTCTTGTTTGGATGAATTTATTGTGAATTTGATTGTTCTATGGACAGAATTCAGTTAAGTCATGAAACTGTCCAATTCATCATCTGTTCCTGTCCACAAAACACAAATGTCGTCTAAAAATCTTTTCCATTGATCGACAGGGATTTGTGTTGGGCTATTATCCAAAATTTTCTCTTCCAGCCGTCCCCTAAAAAGATTGGCCATAACTGGTGCCATTGGTGTTCCCATGGCAGTGCCCTGTATTTGCTTAAAATACTTATTTTCAAAGCAGAAGGCATTATTAGTTAGTATATGGTGTATAGCTTCAGTAATTATACTCTCTGGAGGGATGTTATTGAAAGGGTGGCCGGGCAGGTAATACTGAATTGCTTCTAATAACTCAGATTGGGGTATATTTGTATAGAGGCTGTTGACGTCAATCGTAACCAGTGTTATGTTCTGCATTGGGCCATATTTGACATTCCACTCCTGAATGATGTTTAACATATGAGTGGTATCTTTAACATAGGAGGGAAGTTCTTGAACAAAACCTTGGAGCCACCTATCTACTAGTTTAGAAACTTTCTCTGTAGGGCCATTCAATCCTGAAACTATTGGTCTTCCATATATATATATATATATATATATATAATATATATATATATATATATTATATATATACAAAAAAACTAATAAATTCCAAGGATAAGTACCGAGCACCATTCCAGCAACTTACAGAGCAGCTTGGTGTTGCAATGACTGCAAGAAATATTGAATTATAAACAAAGCTTGCTCTTATGTCTTAGATTGAAGAAATAGGGGGAGATAAGCATTCATATCTGCAGTGGAAGTTAATACTGCCTGACTAACAGTATGTGCTCAAGTGGGTGGATGGGGAAAAATAAAATAAATGCTTCTCAAAATGAGCCTTCAGCAAGCTTATAATCTCCAATAGGGAGGAAACTCACTAACACCTAACTCCTGGTCATATACCGATATTTCGAAACCTGGTTGTTTCTCCTCAGTGACCGCGGGAAGTGCTAATTTGGCTCCTCTGCCTTTTCGGTTTTAAGAATAATGCTATCCCAGAAAAGGCTGGTGTGCAATACCGTAGTATGTTTGTTGAGTTTTCAAAAAAAACAACCAAAGGTGCCACCTAAGAAGCAAAAGAAAATCATGAAAGAACAAAACAAGCTACATTTTCTTGTGAAAAGTAGAAAATATAAAAAGATATCCTCTTAAGACACAAGTGCTGAGGGCCAGTTCTTGGAATGAATCCGCAAGGGACTAAATTACAAAAAACTAATAAATTCCAAGGATAAGTACCGAGCACCATTCCAGCAACTTACAGAGCAGCTTGGTGTTGCAATGACTGCAAGAAATATTGAATTATAAACAAAGCTTGCTCTTATGTCTTAGATTGAAGAAATAGGGGAGATAAGCATTCATATTTGCAGTGGAAGTTAATACTGCCTGACTAACAGTATGTGCTCAAGTGGGTGGATGGGAAAAATAAAATAAATGCTTCTCAAAATGAGCCTTCAGCAAGCTTATAATCTCCAATAGGGAGGAAACTCATTAACATATAACTCCTGGTCATATACCGATATTTCGAAACCTGGTTGTTTCTCCTCAGTGACCGCGGGAAGTGCTAATTTGGCTCCTCTGCCTTTTGGGTTTTAAGAATAATGCTATCCCAGAAAAGGCTGGTGTGCAATACCGTAGTATGTTTGTTGAGTTTTCAAAAAACCAACCAAAGGTGCCACCTAAGAAGCAAAAGAAAATCATGAAAGAACAAAACAAGCTACATTTTCTTGTGAAAAGTAGAAAATATAAAATGATAACCTCTTAAGACATTCATTTTCAGCTTATTATACGGTTTTCTCAGATGAATAATTTTAAAGAGCCTATACTGTAAAAAGATATCGCTAATAAGTATGTGATCATGCCTGTCCTGCCATCTACAGGTCGAACTTTAATTAAGGACCACTTATACACAGTCTCACAAAACATAGAAAGAAAAACCGACAAACGACAGAAACTTTATAAATGTTTAATTTCATTATCAGTGAACAACATTTTGTCACTTTCATCGAAAAAATCATTCTTTCTGATTAGACAGGGGAGCCTGAATGAGACTATCCCCCAAAATGACATTCACAAAAGAGTGTTTCTTTACAGTCTGATCAAAACCGAGTGTGCCCCCCTCGTGCTGCCACACAATCCACACAGCGCTGCCTCATGGTGTTGACTGTTCTTGTAATGAGTACCTGGGGAGGTTTGCCCACTCCTGCTGCAGGTAGTGCAGCAGCTCCTGTCGATTTGCCGGAACAGGGTGATTTTCTTGAACTCTCCTCCCAAGCTCGCCCCAGATGTTCTCAATAGGGTTCATGTCCGGGCTGTTTGACGGCCATGGCATCCTGGTGATGCCAGCTTGCACCACAAAAGTGTTCACGGCTCGACAACAATGTGGGGTGGCATTATCGTTCATGAACACAGCCTGAGCCCCAATCTGCTGGAGTGCTGGGACAACCAAAGGCCGTAAAATCTCCTGCAGGTAGCGTTGGCCGTTCAGGTTGCCATCCACATGGTACAGGGGAGTCTTGTTGTGTCTGCTGATGCCCCCCCCCCCCCCCCCTTTCCATGACGGAGCCACCACCAAAAGCGACGACCTCCTGGATGACGTCATCTGCCAGCTGCTCCCTGGGACGCCGCCACACCCGAATGCGTCCATCTCGTGGCTTCAACTGGAACTTGGACACATCGGTGAAAAGCACCATCCGCCACTGAGCCCGAGTCCATGTTCGATGAGCTGTGCACCAGGCCAGGCGACGTGCCCGGTGGGCCGCAGTCAGTTTTGGTTTCCGGACTGGGCGCCTTGCTCGAAGGTTGTCAGCATTGAGGCGCCGCCGTATGGTCATCTCACACACTGCTGTGTTAGTGGCAGCTAGGAGCCGACGCCTGATGGTGTTGGAGGTGGTGGTCCTGGTCCGAAGAGCATGTCTGCGGATGAACCTGTCATCTCTTGTAGTGGTCTTCTTTGGCTGGCCTGGACGGGGTCTCTCTTTGACAGTTCCAGTGGCTTGAAAACGTTCTCTCAGCCGAATGATGACGGAGTGGGACACTTGTAGTCTTCTGGCCACTTCTCGAACGCCAACTCGATCCTGCAGCCATGCAATCGCCCGGGTCCGGTCAAAATCAGACGGCTTGTGTCTTGGAGGCATTTTTGTGTTATGAAGAATTATGCACGTTGGGCTGCTTTTAGGGCATTCCAGTCAGTAAAATGCTCTGCAATGCATTGGTTTTTGCACGTGCATTTGGAATTTCAGTGCAAAACCGTTTGAAGCAGTGTTCACTCTTGCTTAAAAAACAAGCAATTTTGACAACAATCTGCAACTTTCAACCCCCCCCCCCCCCCCCCCTCTGCATGCCGCACGTGACAATAAGACAGCTTTCGCAAGTTTTGCGGAATACTCTGTTAACCCCTTAAACCTTTCCCAGTCGAATTCTTGGAAAAAATGCATTGCTTGTATTTTTGGCCAATTTAAAAAGAAAGGGCCTTTTTTCGGGGTGGTCCTTAATTAAAGTTCGACCCTGTATAATCAGTAACTCTTTTCCTTAAAAATGATAAAAACCTTATATATTTTGGACACCTTGATTATCCCAGAAAAAAAACGAAAATCCAAAAGAATGAAACAGTGACAAACACTCGTAACCTATGTATTCTTACCATTGGAATCCAATTTGTATGCCATTTTGTAAGCTTTACAAGACAGCCTGTCTTCATTCATTCTTGTCACTTTCAGCCAATATTTAATAGATTTCAGGTACGAATTGTGGTAATTGCATAACTGCCTAATTTATCATACACAAGATCGTTTGGCGTTGGACTGTCGATGTTAAGAATGCGTTTGGATGCAAACAAATGCACTTTTTTTATATTTCTGTAACTTTCTTCAAAAGCCCATATTTCCGCACCATACTGTAGATTTGGCTGAATCTGTTAACTAGATAGTCTACCAAAGACACTGAAAGTATTGCTGTCCAGTTTATACAAAATATGAAGTCAGAGAATAGCCGCTTCCTTCCCTTTATCAGCTATACTTTAGCACTTCAACATTGAAACCAAGTCTTGTTGAGAAATAAATTCAAGGTACTTTTACGCATTTATTACTTGAACTATCTCATTTGCGTACGTCTATTTCTTACTTGCCGACATATAACCACCCTCACGAAAAACAATATTGTTAGTTTTTTCCATGTTTACTTTTAGTTCTAATATAATCGCGGCATTATTAAGTTATTTGAACTGCCTTTGCAAACCACTTCGTGCTACAGACAATCGAATACTGTCATCAGCGAAAAGTAGGATAAACAGTATGAAAATTTTCTGCAAAGGTTTCCACCAAAGATACAAAATCAAAGTATGTAATAATGTTAATAAAATCCGCATCATTCATTTTTGCTTTTAAACCACACACACTCCAAGGTGGAAATAATACAGTATTCACAAGGGTGTCTAGATTTCCTGAGTTTTTCATGCATCCACCTCACTCACATAACTTTCATCAACTGTTCACTCATAATCATAGAGATTGTCGTCATTTTCATTTGATTCCTCATCATTGTTTTTACAAAAGCCATCAGGTTTGTGTTTCATGTTATACTCATTTATATTTTCCACCATCACAGACTTTCCACTGTCATCACCATTGTCTGAGTATGTTTCTTTAGCATGTGCATGTGATCCACTATTTTCATTTTTATTTTTAATTGCACATTTTTAAGTATATTCACATAGTCACCTCGATTTCCATTTGTTCCCCGTTTATACAGTCACCCTAACAACTCGTTTCATTCCCAGCGATGTAATCGTCTATCACACAATCATATCTATCTGTTTTATTTACACAGCCCCCATTGTCATTCACATACCCACCATCCTTGCCTTTTACATTTCCAGTCGTACCATCACTACACTGTCATTATCACTGGCAGCCTTCCATCTGTTTCAGCTATAGACCATATTATAAACTGCAGTACATTTGGAATGTCATTAAACATAAAACAATTATTTACACCATCATAACATGAAGTGGCCTTTCTTATAATGTTTTCATCATTACCATCATATTCATTTACAATACGAGTAACACAACCATTTGACACATTGCGCATGACGTGTTCATGTAATATATTGACACTTCTGACAACATCCAAGAGGCAAAGCGGTTTAACATTCGAACGGTGCATGCTCTGAATGAGCACATGGCACGCCTGTTTCAACTGAACACAGTTCACTGGTTCATTAAATCTTTGCGCCTGTGTGCTTTTTTTTTATTGGGATAGCACGCGGTGACCTTTCATTTTTGATGTCTGTAATACCTTTGAAGAAGGATAGACAAATTACAGGGTGGGCCGGATCTCTATTGAGGTGAGAGAGAGAGAGAGAGAGAGAGAGAGAGAGGCAATTTCCTGTTAAACTGTCTGGGTGCCGTTTCTGAAGACCACTGAACTTAACCCGAAGCTGGTGCGAAAAGAACCCAACAGAGAAGACCAGATCACACGTATGTCTCAGTGAAGACTCACCAGACAAATTGTTCTTCCGGCTTTCAAAGGCTATGAGTGTCTTGGGCTTCCTACGACAGACTGACAGAATTACCGACACATCAAAAGTGCCCAGACGTCAATGATGAGGTGTCAGCGAGTGCGAGATGATACGATCCACGCTGCAAAGCCCGGGATTTCTCTTCACACTTACCATATTAGGTGTGTTCCTCGTGGTCGACTGCACATTATCTCTTTGTTCCTGAAAAGTCTGTAGTTGAATGGTGGAATGTTTTCCCTACACCTCACATCCTCTTCCTGATTATGTTTTCGTTAAAACACATGGAATTGACAATTCTAATAGAATTTGACAATTCTAATAATATTTGACAATTCTAATAATATTT
>CM031624.1:5035538-5038038 GCA_018398815.1 Conus ventricosus | reverse complement strand
TCTCCATCCTGTAGTATGACCTTCTCCATCCTGTAGTATGAGCCTGTCCATCCTGTAGTATGAGACTCTCCATCCTATAGTTATGACCTTCTCCATCCTGTAGTATGACCTTCTCCATCCTGTAGTATAACCTTCTCCATCCTGTAGTATGAGCCTGTCCATCCTGTAGTATGAGACTCTCCATCCTGTATGTATGACCTTCTCCATCCTGTAGTACGACCTTCTCCATCCTGTAGTATGAGCCTCTCCATCCTGTAGTATGACCCTGTCCATCCTGTAGTATGACCTCTCCATTCTGTAGTATGACCTTCTCCATCCTGTAGTATGACCTTCTCCATCCTGTAGTATGAGCCTGTCCATCCTGTAGTATGAGACTCTCCATCCTGTAGTATGACCTTCTCCATCCTGTAGTATGACCTTCTCCATCCTGTAGTATGAGCCTCTCCATCCTGTAGTATGACCCTGTCCATCCTGTAGTATGACCCTCTCCATCCTGTAGTATGACCTTCTCCATCCTGTAGTATGAGCTGTCCATCCTGTAGTATGAGCCTCTCCATCCTGTAGTATGACCCTCTCCATCTGTAGTATGACCCTCTCCATCCTGTAGTATGACCCTCTCCATCCTGTAGTATGACCTTCTCCATCCTGTAGTATGAGCCACTCCATCCTGTAGTATGACCCTCTCCATCCTGTAGTATGAGCACTCCATCCTGTAGTATGAGCCTGTCCATCCTGTAGTATGACCTTCCCATCCTGTAGTATGACCCTCTCCATCCTGTAGTATGACCTTCTCCATCCTGTAGTATGAGCCTGTCCATCCTGTAGTATGACCCTGTCCATCCTGTAGTATGACCCTCTCCATCCTGTAGTATGACCCTCCCCATCCTGTAGTATGAGCCTCTCCATCCTGTAGTATGAGCCTGTCCATCCTGTAGTATGACCCTGTCCATCCTGTTAGTATGACCCTCTCCATCCTGTAGTATGACCCTCCCCATCCTGTAGTATGAGCCTGTCCATCCTGTAGTATGAGCCTCTCCATCCTGTAGTATGACCCTGTCCATCCTGTAGTATGACCCTCTCCATCCTGTAGTATGACCCTCCCCATCCTGTAGTATGAGCCTCTCCATCCTGTAGTATGAGCCTCTCCATCCTGTAGTATGACCCTCTCCATCCTGTAGTATGAGCCTCTCCATCCTGTAGTATGAGCCTCTCCATCCTGTAGTATGAGCCTGTCCATCCTGCAGTATGACCCTCTCCATCCTGTAGTATGAACCTCGCCATTCTGTAGCGTGAGCTCTCCCGTCCTGTAGTATGAGCCTCTCCATCCTGTAGTATGAACCTCTCCATTCTGTAGCGTGAGCCTCTCCGTCCTGTAGTATGACCCTCTCCATCCTGTAGTATGAGCCTCTCCATCCTGTAGTATGAGCCTCTCCATCCTGTAGTATGAACCTCTCCATTCTGTAGCGTGAGCCTCTCCGTCCTGTAGTATGAGCCTTTCCCATCCTGTAGTATGAGTCTCTCCATCCTGTAGTATGAGCCTGTCCATCATGTAGCATGAGCCTCTCCATCCTGTAGTATGAGCCTCTCCATCCTGTAGTATGAATCTCTCCGTCCTGTAGTATGAGCCTCTCCATCCTGTAGTATGAGCCTGTCCGTCCTGTAGTATGAGCCTCTCCATCCTGTAGTATGAGCCACTCCATCCTGTAGTATGAACCTCTCCATCCTGTAGTATATGCATCTCCATCCTGTAGTATGAACCTCTCCATTCTGTAGCGTGAGCCTCTCCATTCTGTAGTATGAGCCTGTCCATCCTGTAGTATGAGCCTCTCCATCCTGTAGTTTGAGCCTGTCCATCCTGTAGTATGAGCCTGTCCATCCTGTAGTTTGAGCCTGTCCATCCTGTGGTATGAGCCTGTCATCCTGTAGTTTGAGCCTGTCCATCCTGTAGTATGAGCCTGTCCATCCTGTAGTATGACCCTCCCCATCCTGTAGTATGAGCCTCTCCATCCTGTAGTATGAGTCTGTCCATCCTGTAGTATGAGCCTGTCCATCTTGTAGTATGAGCCTGTCCATCCTGTAGTATGAGCCTCTCCATCCTGTAGTATGAGCCTGTCCATCCTGTAGTTTGAGCCTGTCCATCCTGTAGTATGAGCCTGTCCATCCTGTGGTATGAGCCTGTCCATCCTGTAGTTTGAGCCTGTCCATCCTGTGGTATGAGCCTGTCCATCCTGTAGTTTGAGCCTGTCCATCCTGTAGTATGAGCCTGTCCATCCTGTAGTATGACCCTCCCCATCCTGTAGTATGAGCCTCTCCATCCTGTAGTATGAGCTGTCCATCCTGTAGTATGAGCCTGTCCATCCTGTAGTATGAGCCTGTCCATCCTGTAGTATGAGCCTCTCCATCCTGTAGTATGAGCCTGTCCATCCTGTAGTATGAGCCTCTCCATCTGTAGTATGAGCCTGTCCATCCTGTAGTATGACCCTCTCCATCCTGTAGTATG
>CM031624.1:5028038-5030538 GCA_018398815.1 Conus ventricosus | reverse complement strand
TTTCTCCTCTTACACGTCCATCCAACGACAGTCCCTTGAACTTGCCAACGTCCAGGAGTTGTTGACACATATTCATTGCGTCCATCCAACGACAGTCCCTTTGAACTTGCCAACGTCCAGGAGTTGTGACACTATTCATTGCGTCCATCCAACGACAGCCCCTTTGAACTTGCCAAGTCCAGGAGTTTTGACCATATTCATTGCGTCCATCCAACGACAGTCCCTTTGAACGTGCCAACGTCCAGGAGTTGTTGACACATTTATCATTACGTCCATCCAACGACAGTCCCTTTGAACGTGCCAACGTCCAGGAGTTGTTGACACATATTCATTACGCGCATAGACGTGAAGAGGAATGGAAATGAATTCACCGCGAGAGCAGGTCATACAGATGACTAATGAAGATGACCATGATGGAGGTGATAGATGGAGTTTCGTTCTGGCCTGAGACTACAGGACAGGTCTGTACTCATGGCTGAGACTACAGGACAGGTCTGTACTCATGGCTGAGACTACAGGACAGGTCTGTACTCATGGCTGAGACTACAGGACAGGTCTGTACTCATGGTTGAGACTACAGGACAGGTCTGTACTCATGGCTGAGACTACAGGACAGGTCTGTACTCATGGCTGAGACTACAGGACAGGTCTGTACTCATGGCTGAGACTACAGGACAGGTCTGTACTCATGGCTGAGACTACAGGACAGGTCTGTACTCATGGCTGAGACTACAGGACAGGTCTGTACTCATGGCTGAGACTACAGGACAGGTCTGTACTCATGGCTGAGACTACAGGACAGGTCTGTACTCATGGCTGA
The DNA here is from genome assembly GCA_018398815.1 of Conus ventricosus. Lineage (NCBI taxonomy): Eukaryota > Metazoa > Mollusca > Gastropoda > Neogastropoda > Conidae > Conus > Conus ventricosus. The sequence goes on along the minus strand of CM031624.1, from coordinate 5,029,718 downwards.
GACTACAGGACAGGTCTGTACTCATGGCTGCCCAGCTTCGATGTCTTCTGAAATAATCCCACGGTCGGTGCAGTTTGGGTCTGGTCTGGAACAGTGGTTTGAATGCTGTAATTTGCAGTGGAGGTCTTGTGATTTCCTGTGAGATCTTTCTTTCTTTTTTCCTAAGGAGTATGTGCCTTGTTTGAAGCATTGCTTTTTATCACACTTGCTAGGAAATTCGTACATAGGTATGTATGTATGTATGTATGTATGTATGTATGTATGTATGTATGTATGTATGTATGTATGTATGTATCTATGTATGTATATGTATGAATGTATGAATGTATGAATGTATGTACGTATGTACGTATGTATGTATGTATGTATGTATGTATGTATGTATGTATGTATGTATGTATGTATGTATGTATTATGTATGTATGTATGCATGCATGCATGCATTCATGCGTGTATGTATGTATGTATGTATGCATGTATGTATGTATGTATGTATGTATGCACGTATGCATGTTATGTATGTATGAATGTGTATGCATATGTGTGTATGTACGTATGCATGCTTGTACATCGTTGCAAATTATTAGTGCTCCCCCCCTCTCTCTCTCTCTCTCTCTCTCTCTCTCTCTCTCACACACACACACAACACACACACACACACACACACACACACAACACACAACACACACACACACACACACCGCTGCGCGCGCGCGCGCGCGTGCTCGCGCGTACGCACGCACGCACGCAATCACACACACACAACACACACACACACACACACACACACACACCACACACAACCACACACACACACACACCACACACACACACACACACCACACACACACACACACACCATCTCCCCCTATCCTCATCCCTTCCCACTCCCCATTTTCTCTGTCTGTATTTTCGCCCACGTTCCTCTCCTCCCCATTCCTCCACCACACACATGCATATGCATACCTCATTTGACCTTGCAACCGTATGCGAAACTAAGATTAGTAGATTCAGATTCATTTTCCTACAAAATAAGAAAACGAGTTAAACGTCAACAAATCCCTCTCACGAAAGATGGCAAACAGAAGTGAGACAAATCCTGCATGAAGATTCATAATTCAGTGATTCAGCAGAACAACCTACCTATGTTAAGTGTGTTTTCTGAAAACTGCTCTTTGCATAAATTGTAGCTTTTTGCACACTTCACCCGTTTTCTTACACAGAAACAGTTTAACAGTGTTTGAGGACACCTGTGTGTTATCAAAGTAGTTCCATTTGAAATGCTGTAATTTCAGTATTGATGGATGGATTTAAACAAAATCAATATCTTCACCAAAGAACACGGATTTTGACCAAGCTTCTTTCATTTCATCTATTAACATTGAAGTTATATGCCTACAAAGCTCACAACTTTTACGATCACAGGTGTCCTCGAAATTAGTTAAACTGGCAATACACCAATGAACAGCACCCTTGTCCAATGGTCATTGAGAGAGCACGACAATCTTTGCACCGACCGCCCCATGACTGCTTTCGTCAGAAGCAAGCGGACGCTGAACTACATTATTGTCCTCAGGAAGCAGGCAAACGATTTGTGGACTGGGTGACTTCCAGACCTGATGACCCAGTCAGGGGAAGAGTTCCAGACTGAAGCTGACGTCTGATCCGGTGTCTGTGTTC
>CM031624.1:5014411-5019411 GCA_018398815.1 Conus ventricosus | reverse complement strand
TTAGTCCCTTGCGGATTCATTCCAAGAACTGGCCCTCAGCACTTGTGTCTTCAGAGGTTATCTTTTCATATTTTCTACTTTTCACAAGAAAATGGAGCATGTTTTGCTCTTTCATGATTTTCGTTTGCTTCTTAGGTGGCACCTTTGGTTGGTTTTTTGAAAACTCAACAAACATACTACGGTATTGCACACCAGCCTTTTCTGGATTGCATTCTTCTTAAAACCGAAAAGGCAGAGGAGTCAAAGTACCACTTTCCGCAGTCACTGAGGAGAAACAATCAGGTTTCGAAATATCGGTATCTGACCAGGAGTTATATGTTAGTGAGTTTTCTCCCTATTGGAGACTGTCTCCCCTTGGAGACTATAAGCTTGCTGAAGGCTCATTTTGAGAAGCATTTATTTTATTTTTCCCCATTCACCCACTCAAGCACATACTGTTAGGTAGGCAGAATTATCTACCGCTGCAGAATGAAAGCTTATCCTCCCTTATTTCTTCAATTTAAGACATAAGTGCAGGCTTTGTTATAATTCAATATTTCTTGCAGTCATTGCAACACCAAGCTGCTCTGTAAGTTGCTGGAATGGTGTTTGGTATTAATACTTGGAATTTATTAGTTTGTTATAATTTAGTCCCTTGCGGATTCATTCCAAGAACTGGCCCTCAGCACTTGTGTCTTAAGAGGTTATCTTTTCATATTTTCTACTTTTCACAAGAAAATGTAGTTTGTTTTGCTCTTTCATGATTTTCGTTTGCTTCTTAGGTGGCACCTTTGGTTAGTTTTTTGAAAACTCAACAAACATACTACGGTATTGCACACCAGCCTTTTCTGGGATAGCATTCTTCTTAAAACCGAAAAGGCAGAGGAGTCAAAGTACCACTTTCCGCGGTCACTGAGGAGAAACAATCAGGTTTCGAAATATCGGTATCTGACCAGGAGTTATATGTTAGAGAGTTTTCTCCCTATTGGAGACTGTCTCCCCCTTGGAGACTATAAACTTGCTGAAGGCTCATTTTGAGAAGCATTTATTTTATTTTTCCCCATTCACCCACTCAAGCACATACTGTTAGTTAGGCAGAATTATCTACCACTGCAGATATGAATGCTTATCTCCCCTTATTTCTTCAATCTAAGACATAAGAGCAGGCTTTGTTTATAATTCAATATATATATATATATATATATATAGCTGGTAGTATATTTTCCGCCTTTTTTTTGAAAAAGTGCTCAACCATGCGGGAGCAGCTAAAACAATGATTAAAAGCAAATCTTAAAAACCGGGACTACAAATTTGTTTCGAGGTCTTTCCTCTCTTCAGATCCCGTGCCAATCCCCTGCTACTGACCTCGATCGTATATATGTGTTTGGATTGTGAACTGTAGTCCAGTTGGGTTGTGTTGCACGTGTTGTGCGAGGGGGGCCCTGTTAGGGTTGTAAGTCTTTCTTTATTGAGTATGAGGGGTTGTGTTGCACGTGTTGTGCAAGGGGGGCCCTGTTAGGGTTGTAAGTCTTTCTTTCTCTATTGAGTATGAGGGGTCCTATCAGGGTTGCTATTTTATACTTGTTGATAAAAATTTCCTTTTGTGCCTGCAACTGTCTACGATTTCAACTCTTGTGTTCAATGTAGCCATACTAGGTTTGCATAGGATCATCCACTTTTCTGTTGTGCACAAATTACATCTCTTTGTGCTATTATTGTATGCTGCTGCTTTTCTGATTATTTTCCATGTGATGTTAAAATCTGTATTTGCTTTCTTAAGATCCCATATATGTTTACTTAATTCTGTTTGGTGTTTGTATTTTTCATACTTAAAAGATTGCTTGTGATTGGCGTACCTGGCTTTAAATTTGTTTTCTGTGATCCCTATGTATGTCTCTTTGCCTCTTTTCGTTGTCACAGTGGCTTGGTATACGATGTTGTCAGAGAGACATTGGTTGTTCAGAGGGCATTGCTCTTTGATTGTGCAATTGCAAGTTTTCCGTTTGTCACCCTCGTTTTTGACGTTGGTTTTCTTTTTGTTTGAAGCATCAATTATTTTTTTAAGATTTGGCATACAAGAGTAAGATAGTTTGATAGTGTTCTTGTTGAATATTTTGAAAAAGTTTATGGTCTTTCTGGAACGATTCTGTTAGTATTTTGAAGAATTCTTTGCCAATGTTGGTTTTCACTCTACCATCATATGGTGGGTTGTACCAGGTTATTTTCCTCTTTCTGTTTTTCTTCCTGCTTCCAGTGGTACTTTCAGGTTCATATTTCAACTTGTAGTTGTGTCCACTTTTCAACAGTGCTTCTTGGTAGTCCGTTTGCTGCATCGTTGAATATTTCTTCGTTGCAGGAAAGGTTGGATAACCTCTTGTTTATCCCTTGTGGTATCGTTTTTATGATTGTTGGTGGGTGGTTACTCATGGAATTTACATATAATGGTGTATCATTGGGTTTTTTGTATGGTCTGTATTGGTTTTTGTTTAAATCTAGTGTTACATCCAAGTAGTTGACTACTTTTTTGTTGGCTTCTATTGTAATTTTTAAGTTGTGATTTTGGAACAATTTACATAGCTCTTTCTTTTTATTCTCGACCTCTCTAGGTGTATTGTCCAGTGCCGCCAATCCGTCGTCTCTGTACAGCCCAACTCTATGCCCAAGTAGTTTGTGCATTTTTGACAATAGTAACAGGCCCACTATCTCGCATGTTTCTGCACCATCATATGAACCCATTGTAACGTCAAAAGTCGAATTAAAATCTGTTTTGTTCATGTAAGGCTCCTTTTTATTATACAACACTGTTTTTTTTGTGTGGAATATGATTTCCAATTCTGAATTTGTTATCTCAGTATATTTGGTAGTAAATTCCAAAGCTTTCCTGAGCAATTCTTCATTGATGGATGGGTAAAAATCCACAATGTCGAATGCGATAAAGGTTGTTCTGTTTTTTTGTTTAATTTTTGGAACCATTGCACCACCTCATGAGTATTTTTCCAAAGGTTCAGTTCAAGATTTGATTTGGCATCAGCTACTATTTTTTCTAGGATTTGCTTGCTTACTCTTCCTAGTTCAGATTTTGTGGGGTTGATCAGTCTTCATTTTTATCAACAAGTATAAAATAGCAACCCTGATAGGACCCCTCATACTCAATAGAGAAAGAAAGACTTACAACCCTAACAGGGCCCCCCTTGCACAACACGTGCAACACAACCCCTCATAAAGAAAGACTTACAACCCTAACAGGGCCCCCCTCGCACAACACGTGCAACACAACCCAACTGGACTACAGTTCACAATCCAAACACATATATACGATCGAGGTCAGTAGCAGGGGATTGGCACGGGATCTGAAGAGAGGAAAGACCTCGAAACAAATTTGTAGTCCCGGTTTTAAGATTTGCTTTTAATCATTGTATTATATATATATATATATATATATATATATATATATATATATATATATATATATATATATATATATATAGATCAGTATATTTAAAATGCCTAAAACATTTTTTAAGTGCTCAACCCCTTGGGGAGCAACATTAGTTAAAACAAGTTAAAAGAGGAATCTTAAAACTATCTGATGACAGCGCAACACGCTTGAAACAATTTTTGTAGATAGTTTTAAGATTCCTCTTTTAACTTGTTTTAACTATATATATATATATATATATATATATATATATATATATATATATATATATATATATATATATATATATTTGCCCACCGCCGATGTTATATAGCGTGTGGGCTCCCGTTTGCGGTTGTTTGCACGTGCGGGTTGGCTGCACGTGTTTTTGGGGGGCTTTCAGGTTTTTGTTTTGGGTGTGTTCACTAACAACGATTTCCATTTATGCCTGCAGTTGTTTACTATTTCTGTTTTGGTGTTTAAAGTTGCTAAGTGTGGTTTGCATAGTATTAACCATTTTTCAGTTAAACATAGGTTGCATCTTTTTGAAACATTGCTGTATGGTGATGCTCTTTTTATGATTTTCCAGGATATATTGTAGCTTGTTTTTGCGTCTTTAAGTTTCCAGATATATTTGCTCAGTTCTGTTTGGTTTTTATATTTTTCTTTATTAAATGACTATTTGTGGTTTGCATATCTGGTTTTGAAGTGGTTTTTCAGTGATCCCTATGTATGTTTCTTTTTTTATTTTCTGATGTCACAGTAGCCTGGTATACAATGTTGTTGTGAAGACATTTATTGTTTAGTGGGCACTGCTCCTTTCTGGTGCAATTGCAAGATTTCCTTTCTTCACCCTGCTTTGCTGTGTTGATTTTCATTTTGTTGGATGCGTCAATTAGGTTTTTGAGGTTGGGCATACATGAGTACGATAGTTTGACAGTGTTTTTTTTTTAAATTTTGGACAGTTTGTGTTCTTTTGGAAATGAAGTTGTTAGGATTTTGAAGAATTCTTTCCCTATGTTTGATTTGAGTTTCCCGTCGTATGGGGGGTTATACCATATGATTTTTCTTTTCCTATTTTTTCTTGCTTTTATTTGTGTTGTTGTCTGGGTTCTATTGTAATTTGTAATTGTATCCACTTGTTTGTAGTGCCTCCTGGTATTCTACTGCTGCATTGTTGAACACTCTCTCATTGCATGACAGGTTTGATAGTCTCTTGTTTATGCCATGGGGTATGGTCTTTAATATAGATGGTGGATGGTTACTTTTGGTGTGTACATAAAGAGGTGTATCGTTGGGTTTCTTGTATGGTTTATATATGTGATTGTTGAGATCCAGTGTTATGTCTAAGTATTTCACTACCTTTTTGTTTGCTTCAATGGTAATCTTTAAGTTGTGGTTTTGGAAGATTTTGCATAGTTCTTTCTTCTTGTTTTCGATGGTTCTTGGATTGTTGGTTAGTGCAGCAAGTGGATACAATTACCAATTACAATACAACCCAGACAACAACACAAATAAAAGCAAGAAAAATAGGAAAAGAAAAATTATATGGTATAACCCCCCATACGACGGGAAACTCAAAACAAACATAGGGAAAGAATTC